>CM058047.1:57828824-57933412 GCA_030169165.1 Centaurea solstitialis | reverse complement strand
TATGTATTTATTTTAATAATTACCTATAATTAAATATCACAATTATTTCAATAATATATTAGTTTATAGTGAGTTAGTAAGATACATTGATGTTGATTTAAACACATGGTTTAATAAAAATATTTAATTACTATATAATTGTCTGATATAAATTAAGAGATTTTCTAAGATAGATCCGATATGAGACAATATTATTTTTAAAATATCGATTATATCATGCATTTGGGACGAATGGTATATGGAGATCGTGTAGATGCGTTGGCAAGTTCGATTAGGGCCTTGGCAAGTGGTAACGGGAAATAAATGGCCATTTGTAGATATGCACAAAAGGTTCAAGAAAGAAATCAAAAGCATAGGGCCTTCAAATACCGATTACAGATCTGATTTAATTATGGATTTAAAATGGAAGACTGATTAATGTCTAAAACTGGGTCCGTCAACACTGATATGGATACTCGGTTAAACCTGATTTGTAAAAGTCTGAGTGTTTAGACTTGCTTCCGAGGAAGCTATAGTGGACTAAAAATCCGATTCTATGAAATGATCATTTTTCTTGACCATTGAGATTGTTAGAATATGTGGAACCCTAGATTAATCTCCAAAAAAGCCCTTGAGGAGAGAAGGGGGGTTCCAACATATATAGTGAAGATTTGGTCCAAGTCTAGCCGATGTGGGACTCTAACACGCCCCCTCCAACAGAGGCTAGATAGAGAGCCTAGAAGGGTCACGAGAGGTATATCATGCATTTGGGACGAATGGTATATGGAGATCGTGTAGATGCGTTGGCAAGTTCGATTAGGGCCTTGGCAAGTGGTAACGGGAAATAAATGGCCATTTGTAGATATGCACAAAAGGTTCAAGAAAGAAATCAAAAGCATAGGGCCTTCAAATACCGATTACAGATCTGATTTAATTATGGATTTAAAATGGAAGACTGATTAATGTCTAAAACTGGGTGCGTCAACACTGATATGGATACTCGGTTAAACCTGATTTGTAAAAGTCTGAATGTTTAGACTTGCTTCCGAGGAAGCTATAGTGGACTAAAAATCCGATTCTATGAAATGATCATTTTTCTTGACCATTGAGACTGTTAGAATATGTGGAACCCTAGATTAATCTCCAAAAAAACCCTTGAGGAGAGAAGGGGGTTCCAACATATATAGTGAAGATTTGGTCCAAATCTAGCCAATGTGGGACTCTAACACGCCCCCTCCAACAGAGGCTAGATAGAGAGCCTAGAAGGGTCACCAGAGGACCAGGAGAGGTGGAACTCTAACATGCCCCCTCCAACAGAGGCTAGATAGAGAGCCTAGAAGGGTCATGAGAGGACCAGGAGAGGGTCACGAGAGTGCCGGCATGTGAGTCCGTAGAGTGGTAGACCTTGGCTCTGATACCATGTTAGAATATGTGGAAACCCGTAGATTAATCCCCAAAAGAGCCCTTGAGGAGAGAAGGGGGGTTCCAACACATATAGTGAAGATTTGGTCCAAGTCTAGCCGATGTGGGACTCTAACAGAGACTAAACTCGTGATGACCGTACCAAGGACTGCTAAGACCTGTCCTTGACTCCTTGTACAAAATGAGTAGCTAACAAGGTATAAAACGTGCTTTATTACTCTGAATGCATTTGCATAAATCATAATGATCCATAAAAGAATCCTTATTAGGCTCATCTTGAGTTGACGAATTGGCCATGATATTTAATGAAATAATTTCTTTTATCTAATCAAATATCTGAACGTATTTCAACCATAAGCCAAACCCAAACTACAATGGCGGACCCAAAAATTTCTAGAGCGGGTGCACCATTTAAGGTAAATAAAAGGCCTGCAAAATCACGGCTTTGATCGATGGCTAAAGTCAAGTTAGTTTGAATCAATTATGACCATTGAGTAAAACACAATACTACAGCTTACACTCTAATGTGTTTTTAGCTGAATTATGTTGTTATGGGGAACTTTTTGGTTTTTGATTGATTTCATATTTATTTTTTTCAATATCTAGTATTTTATATTGATTGTTCTTTGTCTTTCATTTAGATGTTTCAATTTCATTATACATCTAAAACTAATAACATTAAATAAGATTTCTATAAATCAAATTAACTATGCATCTTGTTTCGTTCTCGAACTCCTTTATAATTTCAAAAATAATCAAATTAATAACTAAACACAAATTAAAAAAATACAAACAAATCAAGAGAAAAACTCATTATTTAGGAAAACTTAATTATCGAGAAAAAGATAACTTACAAGCAAATGTAAGTATATATGTAACATCCCAATACTCAAAATAATAAAGTAAAGATGATAAATAAGATTCAACAATTTATAATGATAACTCAAAACAAAATCCGAGCCCAAACTGGCTTAATACAAGCATTTTCGTAACAAGGTTTGCTAACACGATCAGAGTATAGGGTTGTTTCTACGTTCAATGCGGAAGCCAACCTATTACAGCTAAGAATTTAATGGAAACTGAACTATGGGTGAAACCCAGTCTCATTTTGCCCCTCTCTCGCCTTGTCTTTACCATTTTGCACATTCCTCTATTCAATTACTTGCCTGAAAATATTTTTAAGTGTGAAAAGCGAGGGTTAGACCGAATTAGGGGTGAGCATAACCGGGTACCCGCCTATTTTTCATGGAACCGGAACCGAAACCGGAACCGGCGGTTCCTAGAATGAAGGAACCGGAACCGGAACCGCCTACACCGGTTCTTTGTATCTTGGAACCGGTCCCAGAACCGCCGGGAACCGGTTCCGGTACCGGGTACCCAGTGTCAATTTTTTTTAACATTTCATACATTTAAAATGTAATAAAAACCAATATTTTGGCAATATATATGATAAAATACAAAGTACCACTTTAAAAATGAAAAATGAGTTTCTTGATTATAACAATTTCATTATATTCCCAATTTGCAAACTAACCATTCTATATACTAATGGGAAAACAAAGTAAAACACTAAATTATGCACACTGAATTTGGGTAAGTTTCATATGATTAGTTTGCAAAAAAGGTTACATCTATATATAATGGTTAGAAATTAGAAATTAGAAATTTAGAAAAGCTGAACACGGCATGTTTTAGTGAAATTTTTATATTTCGGCAGGAATGGTTCACTAATTAATATATATTTCTTTCTAAGATATATATATATATATACCGGTTCCGGCGGGTACCCGGCGGGTACCCGGCGGGTAACGGTTCCAAAAAAATGAGAACCGGAACCGGAACCGGTCTTGATCGGTTCCGTATTTTAGGAACCGGAACCGGAACCACTCACATCGGTTCCGGTTCCGGAACCGGCAGTTCCGAAGCGGTTCCGGTTCCAAAGACGGGTACCCGCTTTTTATGCTCACCCCTAGACCGAATGGTCTAGTAATTTCCCTTGAAAACATTTGAAAACCACTATCACGTTATAGAAGTCATCCATGTGTAAAATCATCATTTTCAAAATACATCACATATTGAGTTCAAAATGTTTGTACAAAACGTTTACCTTGCAATCAATTCAATAAACAAACAAGGTATGAGCTCACGACCTCCATTTCCTTAATTATAGAGTTTGTCGTACATGGTAGGCAATCCCATCGCATTCCCTTCGCGATGATAAATATCTCACACCCAAACGGTGCCCCGTAGACCACAAAACATATTCATAGCCCAGACATGTCCTTCCCACGAGGTCAAATCTACCATAATAACGCACTCAAAATCCAATAATTTTTTAACAACATTTAATTTCACAAACCATTCGCAATCCAACAAATAGCATTTTCATAAGCATTTACGTTAAATTAAACCTAATTTTCATCCAATTTGCGCAGTTTTCTTATTACCTAGTTAAATCATTCATAACCACTAAATCAAAAAAGAACTCTAAACAAAGTATTTAAACGACCCTTTAACTTTTTCAGCCCACTAAGAATCATCCAAAACAGATTTAAAACTAATTTCATACAAACTTTTGAAAGTTTATTAATAAATTCCATCATAAAGTTGAGTTGTGCTACTAAATTTAATTTTTGACCTACTTACAGTCCGAATCAACTCTTCCTCAAAACATACAGCTTGTAGGGATATCGATACGGTTCCAGGAACATATTACACGCCTCAAACCAATGTACGAACGATTTATTATGATTTTTACAAGATATAGACAACAACTAAATGAAGCCCAAAAATCCCAAATCATACTCCATCATTATGATATCAAAACCTAATAAAACTTATGGATTAAACACTAATTCTACAATGCATTTTATCCAAAATCATCCATAAAGTAAGTTTTTTACCAAATCATCCATACATCAAATCTTCAAAGCTTTATTGATCAAACTTTCCCCAAATCTATATAAAAATTCATAAAAACTAATAAATGGGATTTACCCAAAACCCACCTTTGATTTCAATAACACCAATCTACTAGAGGAGTCTCACCATCAAGATGGTTAGGAGATGAAATGAATCCAACTCATGCTCTCTAATTTTACTAGAGTTTCAAAACTACCAAAACATAAAAGATGGATTCCAATTCCTCCATTAATGAATAGATTAACCTCTATGGCAAAAATTAGAATAATTGACGAAGATTTTACCTTAGGGGGCGTTTGGTTCATTTCAGGGAATGAGAATGAGAATGAAAATGAGAATGTAGGAGAATGGAATAGGAATGAGCATTGCATTGATGGTGTTTGGTTAACCCAATATAATCAATGAAATATTGTTTCATATTAAAAAAAAATAAGTTTTTCCAACTTGAAAATACAGAAGATGTTACATTTAAAATCCATAGATGTAATAATGCATGGAAAAAATAACCAAATAAAAATTTAATTCTCCCCAATTTGGCCAGGAATGGAAATTAATGGATTTGCAGGAATGATTCCATTATATAATATCAAACCAAACAACAGTTTTCATTATCATTCCCATTCTTGACCCCTCAATACCCCCAACCAAACGGCTCATTAGTTGTTGCTTCCTTGAATCCCTTGAAATCCCCAAATGCTCTCTTTCCTCTAAACACTTTCTTTCCTTTGCTTTTTCCCAATACATAGACAACACTCAAATGCTTCTTATATGAAGTGAACATGGGCTAGAGCCCTAATTCCAATTTGAGCCTCAACTTTACACATTAGCCCCTTAAATCAAAACACTTAATCAATTGGCCACAAAACTTCCAAGTTTTAAAATAGACTACGATTTTGGGGTGTTACAATACCCCCCCCCCTCCCCCAACAGAATTCCGTTCCCGAAATTTCGTCTTTGAACAGATATATGTACTTCTCTATATATTTTTGCACATAAATTTCAAACTATTTATAAAATTAAAAACCTACTAATATATTAGGATGTGCAAAAATTCAACCAATTCAGTTCGAACCTATCGATCCAATTAGAACCGATCGATGATGATTGACCAATTATAATTGGACCAGATTGGATCGAAATTTTCAACATCTAATTTGGATCGCTATGTTTTTGGATGACAGTCTGAAACCAACCAAAACCAACGAGTCGATCCGACGATACATCCAATAATCTATCAACTACCCATTCAATTACCATCCAATCATTAAATAATTTAAAGATATCTACGATAACATAATAAAGCAATTACCATCCAATCATTCATTAATTTAATAATATATAATAAAATAATTAATCGTCTATTGGGTGTCTGAAGAATCCAAAGGGATTAATATTGATTGAATCAAATCTGATATAATGAAACAAAAATTGGATTGAAAGAATGTCAAGTCCAACGAATGATTTGTTCATTTTTTTCTCATGTCTATTGGATCAATTTTTTCTCACATCTATTGGATGTGAGACAAATGTGATACGAGGATTGGTGGTGTACTTTTTTAATTTCACTTAAACATTCCTTTTGCCTTCTCATAACATTCTTTGGGTAATAAGCATATAATCCCACATACTTCAAAATACTTCTTTTAAGAAACAAATTTATTAAAAGAAAAAAATAAAATATAAGAAACTTTTCACAAGATGCACAAAGAAAAAGAAAACCTAACACTAAAATCATGTAATAAAAAAGGGCACGGAAGTCCAATAATTTTCTGATCTTACAACAAGGTTATTTTAAAGAATGATCAAATATTTCATATATTTTCCAATTTGTGGTTATCTGGGGTAATTTCGTAATTTTCTTTTAAGCACTTTGTTTGTCTGCATTCTTCAAAGACGAGTCTTGAACTATTTAACAAATAATCTGGCAAATCCCAAAGTATTTTCAAGCCATATACCATGGTAAACATTCATAGGGGCAATTTAGTAATTTCACTTTAAACATTTTTCTACTTAACCTATGGAAAGTTTAGACCTTACTCTCTTGCAATCACACCAACCAAACCTAGCTACCAACTAGGGGTAATTTAGTAACATTACACTTTTAACCTCCATCTAAATTAAACTAATAGCACCCCAAAAAAAAACATAAAGATTTCACATCTAATCTTCTAAGCCAGCTACATCCCTTAGTAACCACCCTATTCCATAAGCTGCAAAGCCAGCAAGTGCACCATTAAAGAGGGTCCCACCGACCGACACCCAGTAATTCTGGCCGGCGATCTTGGCCTTGGCAATCCCGAGGATTGCTAGGGCCAGCGCCGACATAATACAGGCGCCGATAAATTTGTGCGTGTCGTTACGCGTGAACGGGATCAAAATGATGAATGCAAGGATCGGAAAGCTGCCGAAAACCAGAAAGGCTCCAAACGTTATCAGACCTTTCTTCCAGGGCTCCTCGCCTTCATCTGGCGACAAGATTCCGTTCTGGCCCATCATTTCGTCCACCATTATATCGCCATACTTTGCGAAGATGTTAACGACCTTGACACAAAAAAGGATAGTTGTAGACGATATCAAACGTGTGGATGGCAAAATGGGCGGATTTAGTGAGATTTCAAAACGGGTTATGGTCAGACGGGTTATTTAGGATAACTTAAGAAGGGTAGAGACATTTTTTTCTGCTAAACTTTTTAACATTGTCCGTTTAGATTAATATAAATAAAATACAAGGCAAACTACATCCAAGTTTGCCTTAATTCTTTTAGTATAATTAGCATTTCTTTTTCTTGATCAATGTAAAAATAGTTTTGGATTTAAGTTTTAAAATATCTTATTTACACTCACTTTCACAGATAAAATGTTGAACTTGTAACATTTGACAATAACCTCTTCACAACTTTAGTTAGTATCTATGTCATCAAATGTTACAAGATCAACAAGTTATCTGTAAAATAAGTGTACAATGGAAAATCCAAAACATGACATTGAGGAAACATTTATTCGTTACACTAAATAGGAACTAAACTAGACTTTTTTTTTGTATTTCGCCCAATAATATGACTTGTATCGAATGTATAAAAGTATAATACATATCTTAATAGAGTGTTCTATAGAACCAAGGTCTATAGGACCAAAAAAAAATGTATTATCTAAAAGTTTTCCAAAAAGTTTATAACATGTTTTGGGCCGCGTAAACATTTTTCAAATAAAAACGTCATATTAACTATTTTATAGGAAACTATTTGAATTAATGTTCTATAAACACAATTGTCTTCTAAAAAGAATGGTTTATAAGATACTTCTTGAAAGCATCCTATAAAATTTGTTAAAATGACACTTTATTTTGAAAACGTCATAAAAACTTGCCACGACACTCAAAAACGTCCTAAAAACTTATTGTAACATTTTTAGATAAGATTTTTTTTGTTTGTTCCTAGATCTGTAAAACACTTTATATCAGGTTGCTTATTTACTTTAGGCATCCTAGAAACTCAACTTTGTTGTAACGATGGTAGCATAGATATACCATGGTTGCATCTTGGATGTTCATCCCAAGAGCTTGATATCGGTTAAGTAACGATTGTTGTTGGCTCCTCCGACGGTTCGTGACCTCCCATTTTGTCACGAGCCGCTCCTTTTCCGCCACGTCAAGCTCGGTGTTACTAGAGACATAGTCTCCGAACCCCATTGATATCCCATCGGCCACCAAGTTTGCAAACCCCAAAACCAACACGTCAACTGGAAAAACCGAAAACGAAAGGTGAAAAGATGCACATTTACAAAGTTTTTCTTATCACAACATGGGATCATGTGAGAAGTGACGACTTTTTGGTGAAAAATGTGAAGTGATTTTAAACCATTGGATCACTTCTAATCAAACACCCTCCCATGAATTGCGGCTTAAAAGGGAATTGATTTGGTGCATCACGATGCAAATCTTATTTCAATGCATCTGATTCTAATGTTTGTTCATTTCTAACCACTTCTCACCAAATTTATCACTTCTCATTGAAACCCAACCTTTTTTTATCACCTTTTACAAATATGAACATTAAGAACCTTGTAAAAAAGTGCATATATTACATGATTCTATTATAGTATAAAAATGTGACTTTTTATATGGTTTAGAAGCTTTTTTACACGGTTCAAGTCCAATGTAAAAATCACTACTACAAAATTAGATTTATGAGATTAAAAACCACAAATATCTAAATGTTAAAATACACTACTTTTGGACATTTTAAATGGCACTTTCAAAACATTTTTGAAACTTCAAAATAAGATTTATAAGACGCTTCCATCCTACCAACTTTTGAAATAAGACGATCTATTAATACGTTTGTAGACCATTTTGACAAAGGTAATTAACAACATTTTTGAAATAATGTAAATATAGAAACTTGATAATACGTTTTATTTAAACGTTGTCATAAAATACAAATGTTTGTATAAAATTACTGCAAAACCTTTACACATTACATGGCAAAATATCGTATGAATAGTTGAGGTCAATTAACCTTTAAAGTGGATCTGAATTATCGGTCACTTTAATCATGAATTGTGTGTTAAAAGAGATTTGATTTGTTGCACCTCATTGCATCTTATCTTAATATGCATCAATTTCTCATCCAACGATTAATAATCACATCTCATATATCTCACATTAACTCTAATTTCTCACTAGAACCAAACCCCGTATATGGTTAATCTTGTAAATTTAAGTCTTAAGGGTTATTTGACGGTAGCTAAATAGTTTGATCCAAAATGGTTAAATCATAAATGGTCAGAATGCTTAAGACTATAAAATATAGGATATAATGAAATATGATTATTTGGTGATTGTTGTAAAATAGTTTCTATGAACATTTAGGGTGTGTTAGCTCTTAGGGTAATTGCAGTGGTAAGTTCGAAAAGGGTGGTAGCTCTACCCGGGTTCAAATTCATATGTGCGCAATTCGTGGCCACTAGTATTAATCCCAGGAGAGCATATATTAACTCTCAGTAAAAATTGTAAAGGATGTAGTCCGGCAAAGCCTGGATGAACCTTTAAAAAAAACATTTAAGGTATGTTTGGTTTTGAAAAACTATTTTCATTTTCTTAGAAAACGTTTTCAGAAAATGGAGTTGAGTTTTATGAGTTTAGAAAACGCATTTAGTTGAAATAGTGGAGCTTTCATTTCTATCTTAGAAAATTGAAAAACGTGTTTAAAAAATTCTTAAAAAACTACTAAAATCAGTTTTCTAATTAATATAGAATTTAGGAAATAGAAAATTTTCATTTTCTTAAAAAACTATTAAAAACTAAATGAAACAAACTTGTTTTCTAAATTTTCATCTTCCTTGAAAAATATTCTTACAAAAACTAGAAAATTTCCACAACCAAACCTCCAAATGCACCTTAAATATTCTTAAGATCTTATAAACCCAAAACTAATATAACAAATATGATTTTCTTACACCGTTAAAAAACCATGCAAGCATGCATATGCATGCTTCAATTTTTTTTGGAAGAGGTATCCCAAACCACATTGGGCCCAGACTAATCCTCGGCAATTTCGGGCCGAAGCCCGACTGCTAAAGCATGCAGCTCGGGATCGAAGCCCCCGTACCTCCAGAATGCGTCTCCCAGGGATCGAACTCGGGTTCACCACTATGTAGTACCAAGCCTTACCACTAGGCTAACATTCCTTTGGTTGCATGCTTCCATTTTAACAGTGTCAAAAAACCAATTTTCCTATTTTTTAAAGACGTAAATATGTCGAAAACTCACCGGAAGATAAACGGCCGGCGGAGATGGAGGAGATGAGAGAAAACGAAGTGACGATGGCATCGAGTCCGGCGTACACAATGCTCTTCACAAGCTCTCCTTTCCACGGCTCTTTCGGCCTCGGGCCACCGATATTCTTCTCGGCCGCCGCCACATCATGGAGGAGCGGGGTGGTGGTCGTGGTGGCACCACCGTGGTTTCCGGCCATGTTTTTTTTTACAACCACATTTTCACCGTGGATCTATAAATAAAAACGGAAAGTGGGTGAAGAGTGTGAAAAAGTTGTTTTGATGTGTTGGCAGCTTGCATGCTAAAGTGGTTTTTACACGTGTCGAGATGTGGTTAATTGTTGACTTTTTGGTGGTCGTTGAGGACACGTGGCAGATGGATATTTGTTTGCTACATAGGTGGTGGATTGAGAACGTGTGGCTTGCACACGTCTTCCTTTATTGGGAAGGACTTGGCTGTCAATATTTCTATTTAAGGCTTTAAATTAAGGACTTATTTTTTAAATAAATTACTAAATTTTGTATAAATTGCAATTTTTGTTTTTTGTTTTCATTTCCTATAAAAAATTTATACCACTAGTTATATTATAAGATTTGAATATCTAAAATTGCGATAAGGAAATGTCTGATGAATTTGAAGACTTATAAAAAAATAAAATTATCACTAGTTTCTTAAACAATAGAAATTGTAATAACTATCTATATATATTCGTAAAATTGCATGCTTTCTCTTATGAATAATGAACATCAATATTTATTAAGATTAATTTTACATATGTCTTTTGATAAACTGAAAATATTATATTTATCTAATCTAATCTATAAATATTATATATGTTCTTCCTAACCTATTAAAATATTATATTTATCTAAACAATATTTTTTGTCAATTTTAAATCGTTTTAAATTAGATTCAATACTCAAGAATAGTTAAATGATATACGCTCTTCTAAATCTAATTCACCAATACCTAGGGGTGGTCACGGGACGGGGTGGTCACGGATAGTGAAATTTTTAAGAACCACATGGATTGGGCGGGTACCTAATTTTATTATCCGAAACCAAACCGCGCGGGGCAGGTACCTGCATCGAACTGGATTGAAAAGGAGCGGGTACCCACGGTTCGGTTCATGGGTACTCGTATTTTGTCAACTGTTTTGATGTACGCAAAATATATATAGTAAAAAATGAAGTTATTTTCTGACAAACTAAAACAATTAATACTAAAAA
This sequence comes from Centaurea solstitialis, assembly GCA_030169165.1. Classification (NCBI taxonomy): domain Eukaryota; kingdom Viridiplantae; phylum Streptophyta; class Magnoliopsida; order Asterales; family Asteraceae; genus Centaurea; species Centaurea solstitialis. The sequence continues at coordinate 57,922,084 of CM058047.1, read as the reverse complement.
ATTTAGAAAATGAAAATAAGAGTATGGAGGATTGTCGTCGATACGGGTGCAAAAATGATCTAGATTGAATATGACCAACAAGCCAATGGTAGTGGGGGCTGAACGAAGAAAACACGATATGTAACGGAGATTTTTTAAGATTAGTAATTTTTTATTATGAGGTATTAATAATTATATTTTTCTTAATATACTAAATATATACGAGGCGGGCGGTACCACGGGTTGTAAAATTTAAGAACCGAACCCGACCCGCGACTTAGCGGGTACCCTTATTTTCGGGTTTTTCGGGTCACGGGTTGCTCGGGTACCGGTTTTCTCGGTTTCGGATCATACGGTTCGGTTCGGTTCGGTTCTGCGGTTTTTTCGGTTTTTTTGAACACCCTAACCAATATTATATATGTCTTTTCTAACCTACAAAAATAGCATATTTCCCAAATAATTATTTTTGCCAAATTTTAATCATTTTAAATCAGATTAAATTATCAAAAATAGTTAAATGAATCACAAACATTATATATCATTCAATAAAAAAATAATTATTTTATTATACCTCTATTTTTTATTCTTGCATGCCAAAACATACAAAAAACATTATATGTCATCTTATAACAAATAGTTTCTTTATTCAACAACAAACCAAAAGTTTTTGTACTCGTTGATGAGAAAAACTATAAAAAACAATAAGGGGGTATTAAGTTCATTTTAGGAAATGAAAATGAGAATGCAGGAGAATGAGATAAAAATGAACATTGTATTGATGTTGTTTTGATAACCTTATATAATCACTGAAAAATTGTTTCATATAGGAAAAATATTTTCCACCAACTTAAAAAATACAATATTTGTTCCATTTAACATCAAGAGATGGAACGCCATATGGAAAAAAGAACTTAGTAGAAAATAAAATTTTCATTCCTTCTAATTTGGTTAGGAATGGATATGCATGAATGATTTTATTATATAATATTAAACCAAACAACAGTTTTCATTATCATTCTTATTCCTTACCCCCAACCAAGCGCACTCTAAAGGTGCATTTGGTACGAATAACAGGATGGGATACGATAGAACAGAACACGCTTGTCTCATGTTTGGTAAGACATCTATTTGGAACACACCAAAACAAAGTAGAATAAGAGTGAGATACATTTGTTCCATCCTACCCCATGGAACTAAGTAGAACAGAGTAAGATGGACCATTATGCACCTCAAAATATAGATGGGTTTTCTTTTTCATAATAATTGTCTCATACTTAGGGGTGAGCAAAACTTGACCAAATCCGAAAAACCGAAATTCTACCTGACTCACATAACTCGAACTAACTCGATCTTCGAAATCCAACTTTTTGACGAGTTACTCGGTTCAGGTATGGTCTCCGTACCTATCATCCGAACCCATCCGAAACCCGAATAAAACCTTTTATTAATATTTTTTTGTAACTTTTTATGTAGTTCTTTGAGATTTGAACTTTATTTTTTTAGTTTAAGTAATTAATTAAACTTTTAATGTTTGAAATTTGGATTTTAGAGTTTAAATTAATTTTAATCTTTAATGATTAAGCATGTAAAACGAAAGAATAAAATTAAATTTATAGTCATTATATCTAATATAGAAGTAGAATTTTCATTTGATATTTTTTTAATTCAAAATTTGTTAGTTAAAATATATAAGTTCATCTTTAAATTTTTGTTGCACATTATTTTTATTTTTTACTAATTTGATGGGAAAAGAAAAGAAACATATATTGTTAAAATCTGAACATGAACCCGATTAAATTCGAATTCGACATGGTCCGAAATGCTTCACACCTGAATTTGATTTTTGGGGACTACATTTCATACTCAAAACTTGATCGAAAATACAACTAATAATGTGTATGACTACTTTGCAAGCTATGATTTTTTTTTATTATATACTTGATTATAATTTTGTTGATACATAGATTGTAGTTTTCTTTTTTCTTTTTTTTTTTTGTTAATTTTCATTTAGATTGACTATTAGGTAAAAGAACATTTTTCATCGGGGGTAAAATGGTCATTTAATCAGTATTCCCTGTCATTTCTTACCCACGTTGAACACCTGTTCTGTCCTGTTCTATCTTGTCCCGTCCTGTCCTGTCTGCGCACCAAATGCACCCTAAGAAAACATAATGAATAATATCGTTTTTGAAAGAAGAATAATTTAACCAACAAAAATATATAACCCCCTCCCCAAATGATTTTTTTCAACTTCTTTCACATATACTATAGAGCTATCACCAGATCAATTACTTTTTCAGAGTACCATAACCTAAGCTTGTTGGTTGCTTCATGGTCGTTTGGACTCAGTTTTTCGTGTTAATTTCTTAATTAACTTTTAGTTTTCACATTTTAAAAATACATATACACCAATACACTTCACCATTATACCTACGTACCATATGTAATATATAATAAATCAGATAAAGTAGTCTAGCACATCCCACTCGTACGTAGGTATAATGGTGAGGTGTACAACAATATATCATCTACTCAAAAAGAGTAAATGATCATTTATCAGAGTTTTTATAGGACAAGTACACGCTAATAAGAGTCATCACTCCTACTAGCCTTATCAAGTAAGCTTTTTAGTCTGCCAAAATGACATCCTATGCACCAATCTTACACGATAAGTGCTTACACCCTTGGGTAGGGATGATAGTCCACCTGTCACCCCTGCTGCTGCTTTCCATGTCACCTATAAAAGGTTACATTGCAAGTGAATACCAAATTCGTGTAAGGTCTGTGGTTGTTGGGAGGGACGGAGCCATTTTAACATCAAAAGGTGCAGTGGCTCCCTTCACCCAATAAAAAATTTTAATATAATTTTTATATACCTAATGTTCAGGATAAAAGCAACGATATTAAGGTACCTTATCAGAGTAAGCTCACTTAAGTAAAGCTCATATAGAAAACTATAAGGAGAAACTCCTTTAACTACTCGATGTGGGACAAATATTATGTAACACCAATATTTCGAAAAGATTTGTAACTAGAAATTTTAAAAATAACACTACATTTTTATACATTAATTAATAAAACTAACATTCATGTTTTAAGAAAATGATAAATAAAGTTATTACAGTTATCCCGAAACAAAATAATTAATTACAATAATCATGTTCCAATAATTAAATTAACAAATATCCAATTCACTTGTCGGAACCATTCTCGCAGCTAGCCTCAAAGCGGGGCCTTGCCTTTGTCCACACCCACTCCTGAACCTGGAAAAAGGGGAAACAACTAAAGGGTAAGCCATAGGCTTAGTGAGCTAGCACTACATATAAGCTACAATACCGCATAACACACATACCGAAATAGGTATCCCAAACAATCACATAAAGCATCTCATCACATCAATAAATACATCAACAATCGACTCTCATGAGGTCATAAACTCCCGTCAGTTTGGACACGGGTCGGCCCCCACAACTCATCAAGGGCATGTGGTTCCCTCTTCCGCCAGCTTAGGACGCGGGTCCGCCCCCACAACTCATCAAGGGCATGTGGATCCCTATACCACACTATAACGTATACATGGGTATACAATATCATAGGTTACATATAGAGTAACTCACCTGATACGCACAAACAATAGAGCACAAAACGCGAGTTCTCTACGGCAAACACTGAAAATTATAACATACAAACATTTTAACAGTTTACCCAAAAATCTCAAAGATCCGTTTGACTCGGTGTCCCAAAGCTATCACAACCATACCCTAACCATAAATACGCTAAAACAGGTGTAATGGCGGCAACGGGTTCCGAATGGTTCACCACCCTGACCCGACACCGCTGGCGGACAGCCGCTACTGCCTCCCGCTGGATCATCCAATAGCGACGGCAGCAGCAAAACAGGGTTGCTACCACCGCCGCCCATGGCAACAACAACCGCCGGCCGCCTGCCGGCGAGAACAACCAACGCCGCCACCCCTTGGCCGCATCAGCAGCGGTGGTTTAAACCGCCACCACCACCAAGCCGGTGGTCACGATGGCAACTCAGCTAGGTCGCCGCCGTCAGCCCACAACAACATCTACAGCCGGATGGCCGGCGCAACACCTCACCGCCGGTTATCGCCGTCGCTGGCCAACGGCGACCACCGCAGCCAGCTCTCAACGGCGCTACGGGAAGAACCACCACCGCCGCGACCTCTCACCAGCGTCAGCCGACGCGCCGCCGAGCCACCAGCGCTGCAACGCCGCTGGCACCGTCCGGCGTGCGCCACCGCCGCCGGCAGATGCCGGGAACAAAAGAAACCTACCTCTAGTTATGACGTTTACGAACAAAAAAATTGGAACTTTACCTACACGGCGGCACACGACCACGGTTGCTTCCGACGACCTCTCACCCTTCCTCCGTCGATCTCTCTCCGGCGACCTCAACAATTTCCCGGCGACCTCCCTCTTTCTCTATCTTCTCTCTTTTTCTTTTTCTTTTCTTCAAGTGCAGCCAAAAGTGAAGTGATAAGGTACTTTAGGGTTTTTTTTAGAAAACAAATCAGATTTGTGTGTTGGGCTCTAGTCCCATTTGGGCCCACATAACTAGTCCATAAATAAACAATGTCCTATACTACAATTATACCCACAACACTCATCAATAAATATAAAAAAAACAGTTTACAATTTGGGACGTTACAACTCTCCCCCACTTAACAAGATTTCGTCCCCGAAATCGATCTCTGAAAAGTTCCAAGCACATCTCCCGTAATCAAATACCTTCCCACGCTTGGATCACCCACTCGCTTTACTCTTCTACCTGCGGATGATAAGCGGTACCGAGATGTAGCTTGGTACCTAATTCATTATGGAACCGCTCCCAAGACTGAGTGGCGAAACAAGTTTTTCCAATAGAAATGCTCGATACAAGCACTCTGTGCCTCACTCCCACTCCGGAACTTCCAAGGTCCGCATCTTGCCGTGAGGCCTCTGGTGCTCAACTCTAACCTTTAGGCAGATCAAACACGACTCTACAACTCGCGCCACGTCACGCTTCCCTTCCGGCCGCTAGTAATCGGTCTTCAGATCCTTATATTACCTGCGAGAGGCACCAACACTCGCTCCTCTAGTCCGAAAGCTCCCTACTACCTTTGTTCATCAACGGCTGCTCACCTCTATCCTGTTCCTTGTTTTGGTTCCTGCCTCGACCAGCTTTGTGTTAAGCTTGACGAACCCTGTCAAAGAATGACGTAGTCATGGTCACCTTAAGAGCGCTATCCGAAAGGAATACGCTACACTGCTTACAACTCAACGCATCAGCCACTTCGTCGACCTTGCCCGAATGGTGAAGGATCTCGGCGTCATAGTTCTCGACCACATCGAGCCATCACCGCTGTAAGCGCATGCTAATTCCGGCCTGTCAGCATAACATCATAACCCCGACCAAAAGTGATGCGTCGCAATACTCCATCATCTGCTTGATGCCCTCGGGAAGCGTCAAAATCAACTCATCACAAAACTTCGCCGCAAATCTCAAATGTCGCTCGCTGAACTGCATCCCAAACACCTAATCCCGACAGTACCTACTTGACCTTGAAGCCTACGAGTGCAACCACCGGTGTAGGAAACACAAGCGTCAAGTAAGACTAGTCTAGATCACAACTCGACCTCTCCAAATCCCCCGTACTAAACTTCCTCCAACCTCAAATATTGTAACAACAACAACTCCGCACGAACGAGTGTCCGTTCCACGCTTTACTACAATAACATTCGAAACTGTCACTGATCTACTAAGCATCGGCCTATAGACCCGGTTCCCCAGTCCACCAATGCAGCTGGGCAGTAGCGAGGCCGGAAAGCCTTGCTATCAACTCACCATGTCCGCATCTGACTCTAAACGCTGCCTTGCGGCTGTCTCCCTCCTTCACCTTAGCTGGTGCTACCTCGACAAGAATCGAACTTGAAATCACACCGCTTCCAGAAACTGCTCAGCAAGATGGTAACCTTAATGAGTTTCTGCTAACCACTACCCATGCGATGACCCCTGTCTTCCTTCTTCACTACCCGCATATAGCGAAACCCAAAACCAGCTACTCAACGGGTAACCCTTCTTCTCTAAGAGATAACTCGCCCACTAGTTCTTAGAGCGCAAGTGATGCTAAAAGACTGGGGTCCCCGCAACTGATGCTAATCCGAGTATCACGTCAAACCCAAACTCAGCCTGCCAATTGGTCGTAAATCCCATAGACCTTCCGGAGGCTCATCAGGGACTTTGCTGACTACCGGTACTTCCTCTCAACCGATCGACCGAGCCACAAACCAAATAACCTATGCACCCACGCTGCAGGTACCTTCTCCTTATCGCAACCAAAAGGACGCCGTTTTGGTTCGCTCCCTCTCCCCATACACGATCAACTCTCCCCCACTTGGGCCTTGGATACGAACCACCTGGCCTGCACAATCCACAATTGCTTGATCCCGCCCCCACCAATCCATACCAATCTTTACATCAACTTCTTTCATGGCAATTGATATGAAGTCGATCCGGAACTCCACTGCAGGCTCTAAAACATCAAGCACTACTCTCTAAACAACCACTTAGAGTAACCTAGGGTTAGGGTTGCTAATCCAACCCAACCACGATCCTAAGCTTCTTTTATCCTTAACTATTCTTTCGGGAAGAAGCAACATTTACAATCAAATCCACTACCGACATAGGGTGCATCTTCCGCTCCTAATATCCACCACGTAAACATTCACCGGCTCTTCCTTCCCTTAAATAGGGCACTGGAAAACGTTTCAACGCTGAAATAGACGGATCCCCGATCCCACCCTTGCCGTAGACCATGACTTCAAGATTCCTGGCTGCTAGAGCTGACTCGCTCTTCAGGTTTATCATTTGACTAACGTCTCTCTCCAACCAGAAAGACTATCCTAACTCCCACTGCTGGAGTGTCTCTCCAACCTTAAACATAAACATTTACCCGTGAGTCCGGGCTTACTGTCTCTAGGTAAACCCCCGACTCTATTGAACATCAAAAACTAAACCCAACAACACATACACCTATTACGATGTCCTATGACATGCACTAACGCATTCTCAATCGTACTTCTATAGGATCAAAGTCGACCGACGGAGTGTTCTAACGAGCCAATGGCTCTCCATACTGACTCTCTATAAGTTTAACTAACCTATAGCGCAACCCAACTCTAAACCAACTCTATAGGCTAAACTCAGCCTATATTCACCCAAACCACGCAACCAAGCCCTTCCAAAATCTCAGGATGCCTCACAATCCCGTCAAGGATCAAATCCGAACGAAAACTATAAACACGACCTTTAGAGATTGAGACTACGATTAGTTGTGGTAAACAAAAGACACAATTCAACGATCCACTATCAAGTAAAATTGTTAACTTAAGTATCTTTAATGGTCATAAAGCTTTATAAAATTTTACCGGAAATAAGCGAGCTATTTTGTAGAAAACGTTGGCTTTTATCAATATAAAGCAAGTAAAAAAAATGCCTTGTTTTGGAAACAAAGTTTTTACAAAATCTTACGCCATCAAACGATTATAAGAAAACGAACAATATGATGAAAATGGTCGAATGATTTTTTTTTTTTTTTTTTTTTTTTTTGGAAACATAGATTTTAGCCCTCTCAGACCCAGAATCACAGTTTCAGCGCGGGAGAACATTTTGTAGAGGACATCTCGAGGTTTTCGAAAACATATCGTATGCGTTAATCCGATGAACGAACGATTAGCTATGAATTTTATAAATAACACGAAAAATTTCAAAAATATTTCAGCACCTTATAAATAAAATTCGACGTGTCTAGAATATCCCAATCTCGGTTTATCATGTATAAACGAAAAAGAACTCATTGGGAAATAAACGATTGAACAATCAACCAATCGAACGGAATATGAAATAACTTTGACGAAAGTAAGAACACGTTATGAATCATGGAATCGAGTGCGACGACTCAAAGAAAAAGAGACCATACTTGTATTTAAAGAATTAAGTAGCACGAATCAGAGTGGAATTCATATACGTACACACGTATAACGAATTGATAAACGACCCGGATTAACACATCTCCAATGAAACGAACAACGCGACGGAAAAAAAATATAAAAATCCGTACACATGTAAAATATCTAATAAACATAACGTACTTTGATGAATCAAATATATACAACGGAAGAATAAGGAATCCGTTCCGAGGCTCATAATCCACCGAGTGTGAATAAGCAGTCTATTCACACAACCTCATTAATTTCTATCAATTGAACAATTTCCTAAGGTCACTACTCTAAACACCCAACAAAGGCCACTTTAGAACCATGCCTAACACAAGGCAATACTATTATTTACAACCAGAGTGTCCGCCTACACCCATTACCCATCACTAAGTTCTTGCAACTACCAGTCGTTAGTGCGCATGCAACTCTATAGACTAGATCTCTTACTCTACTCATGTAAGTACAACAAGCACCAAATAACCTCATACAGTCATTAGCAACTAGAGTGTCTCACTACACTCCCCTGAATACTAGAGTGTTCATGCAAGATCTGAATACTAGTCAATAGTGCGCGTGCAAGCCTAAAGACTAGTGCGCAACCCTATCGATACGAATCCAAAACAACACAGTTGACCTTATGGTCAACCACCCAATTCACAGCTATTCAAACCCCAACCATATTCCATTTATCAAGATTCCCAAGATTTAACCAACTCCTAGCCCATACAGGCGTTTATAGTAGCACTATTATTTGGGCCCGCGCAACTATAACCAACCGGTAATGATAATTGGCTCGGGGTCACTAGCCACTAACCAAACAAGGACATGCCTAGCAATCCCTTACCAAATTATCATTGCATAGACTGGGTCTTGGTACCATCCTCAAAATCCAATACAAGGACTATATACGAAACAAATAATTTCATCAACTATTCACATTACACACATCGCATGTCACAACAGTTATTAGCATAAACTCCCACGCTTAACTCAGCGTCTCAACAATTTATCAATAAATGTAAAGATAACGTAAGCATTGCTCACCCCCGTTTTGAAGCTCTAGCCGACGGTTCCAACTCATTTATAAACTTTCTTTTTCTATAAAAAAAAAATTCTTCTGGTTTAAGTCCAACCACACACACACTCGCAAGCATATGTGCTGATTCTCTTAAACCTAGGCTCTGATACCAAGTTGTAACACCAATATTTCGAAAAGATTTGTAACTAGAAATTTTAAAAATAACACTACATTTTTATACATTAATTAATAAAACTAACATTCATGTTTTAAGAAAATGATAAATAAAGTTATTACAGTTATCCCGAAACAAAATAATTAATTACAATAATCATGTTCCAATAATTAAATTAACAAATATCCAATTCACTTGTCGGAACCATTCTCGCAGCTAGCCTCAAAGCGGGGCCTTGCCTTTGTCCACACCACTCCTGAACCTGGAAAAAGGGGAAACAACTAAAGGGTAAGCCATAGGCTTAGTGAGCTAGCACTACATATAAGCTACAATACCGCATAACACACATACCGAAATAGGTATCCCAAACAATCACATAAAGCATCTCATCACATCAATAAATACATCAACAATCGACTCTCATGAGGTCATAAACTCCCGTCAGTTTGGACACGGGTCGGCCCCCACAACTCATCAAGGGCATGTGGTTCCCTCTTCCGCCAGCTTAGGACGCGGGTCCGCCCCCACAACTCATCAAGGGCATGTGGATCCCTATACCACACTATAACGTATACATGGGTATACAATATCATAGGTTACATATAGAGTAACTCACCTGATACGCGCAAACAATAGAGCACAAAACGCGAGTTCTCTACGGCAAACACTGAAAATTATAACATACAAACATTTTAACAGTTTACCCAAAAATCTCAAAGATCCGTTTGACTCGGTGTCCCAAAGCTATCACAACCATACCCTAACCATAAATACGCTAAAACAGGTGTAATGGCGGCAATGGGTTCCGAATGGTTCACCACCCTGACCCGACACCGCTGGCGGACAGCCGCTACTGCCTCCCGCTGGATCATCCAATAGCGACGGCAGCAGCAAAACAGGGTTGCTACCACCGCCGCCCATGGCAACAACAACCGCCGGCCGCCTGCCGGCGAGAACAACCAACGCCGCCACCCCTTGGCCGCATCAGCAGCGGTGGTTTAAACCGCCACCACCACCAAGCCGGTGGTCACGATGGCAACTCAGCTAGGTCGCCGCCGTCAGCCCACAACAACATCTACAGCCGGATGGCCGGCGCAACACCTCACCGCCGGTTATCGCCGTCGCTGGCCAACGGCGACCACCGCAGCCAGCTCTCAACGGCGCTACGGGAAGAACCACCACCGCCGCGACCTCTCACCAGCGTCAGCCGACGCGCCGCCGAGCCACCAGCGCTGCAACGCCGCTGGCACCGTCCGGCGTGCGCCACCGCCGCCGGCAGATGCCGGGAACAAAAGAAACCTACCTCTAGTTATGACGTTTACGAACAAAAAAAATTGGAACTTTACCTACACGGCGGCACACGACCACGGTTGCTTCCGACGACCTCTCACCCTTCCTCCGTCGATCTCTCTCCGGCGACCTCAACAATTTCCCGGCGACCTCCCTCTTTCTCTATCTTCTCTCTTTTTCTTTTCTTTTCTTCAAGTGCAGCCAAAAGTGAAGTGATAAGGTACTTTAGGGTTTTTTTTAGAAAACAAATCAGATTTGTGTGTTGGGCTCTAGTCCCATTTGGGCCCACATAACTAGTCCATAAATAAACAATGTCCTATACTACAATTATACCCACAACACTCATCAATAAATATAAAAAAAACAGTTTACAATTTGGGACGTTACAACTCTCCCCCACTTAACAAGATTTCGTCCCCGAAATCGATCTCTGAAAAGTTCCAAGCACATCTCCCGTAATCAAATACCTTCCCACGCTTGGATCACCCACTCGCTTTACTCTTCTACCTGCGGATGATAAGCGGTACCGAGATGTAGCTTGGTACCTAATTCATTATGGAACCGCTCCCAAGACTGAGTGGCGAAACAAGTTTTTCCAATAGAAATGCTCGATACAAGCACTCTGTGCCTCACTCCCACTCCGGAACTTCCAAGGTCCGCATCTTGCCGTGAGGCCTCTGGTGCTCAACTCTAACCTTTAGGCAGATCAAACACGACTCTACAACTCGCGCCACGTCACGCTTCCCTTCCGGCCGCTAGTAATCGGTCTTCAGATCCTTATATTACCTGCGAGAGGCACCAACACTCGCTCCTCTAGTCCGAAAGCTCCCTACTACCTTTGTTCATCAACGGCTGCTCACCTCTATCCTGTTCCTTGTTTTGGTTCCTGCCTCGACCAGCTTTGTGTTAAGCTTGACGAACCCTGTCAAAGAATGACGTAGTCATGGTCACCTTAAGAGCGCTATCCGAAAGGAATACGCTACACTGCTTACAACTCAACGCATCAGCCACTTCGTCGACCTTGCCCGAATGGTGAAGGATCTCGGCGTCATAGTTCTCGACCACATCGAGCCATCACCGCTGTAAGCGCATGCTAATTCCGGCCTGTCAGCATAACATCATAACCCCGACCAAAAGTGATGCGTCGCAATACTCCATCATCTGCTTGATGCCCTCGGGAAGCGTCAAAATCAACTCATCACAAAACTTCGCCGCAAATCTCAAATGTCGCTCGCTGAACTGCATCCCAAACACCTAATCCCGACAGTACCTACTTGACCTTGAAGCCTACGAGTGCAACCACCGGTGTAGGAAACACAAGCGTCAAGTAAGACTAGTCTAGATCACAACTCGACCTCTCCAAATCCCCCGTACTAAACTTCCTCCAACCTCAAATATTGTAACAACAACAACTCCGCACGAACGAGTGTCCGTTCCACGCTTTACTACAATAACATTCGAAACTGTCACTGATCTACTAAGCATCGGCCTATAGACCCGGTTCCCCAGTCCACCAATGCAGCTGGGCAGTAGCGAGGCCGGAAAGCCTTGCTATCAACTCACCATGTCCGCATCTGACTCTAAACGCTGCCTTGCGGCTGTCTCCCTCCTTCACCTTAGCTGGTGCTACCTCGACAAGAATCGAACTTGAAATCACACCGCTTCCAGAAACTGCTCAGCAAGATGGTAACCTTAATGAGTTTCTGCTAACCACTACCCATGCGATGACCCCTGTCTTCCTTCTTCACTACCCGCATATAGCGAAACCCAAAACCAGCTACTCAACGGGTAACCCTTCTTCTCTAAGAGATAACTCGCCCACTAGTTCTTAGAGCGCAAGTGATGCTAAAAGACTGGGGTCCCCGCAACTGATGCTAATCCGAGTATCACGTCAAACCCAAACTCAGCCTGCCAATTGGTCGTAAATCCCATAGACCTTCCGGAGGCTCATCAGGGACTTTGCTGACTACCGGTACTTCCTCTCAACCGATCGACCGAGCCACAAACCAAATAACCTATGCACCCACGCTGCAGGTACCTTCTCCTTATCGCAACCAAAAGGACGCCGTTTTGGTTCGCTCCCTCTCCCCATACACGATCAACTCTCCCCCACTTGGGCCTTGGATACGAACCACCTGGCCTGCACAATCCACAATTGCTTGATCCCGCCCCCACCAATCCATACCAATCTTTACATCAACTTCTTTCATGGCAATTGATATGAAGTCGATCCGGAACTCCACTGCAGGCTCTAAAACATCAAGCACTACTCTCTAAACAACCACTTAGAGTAACCTAGGGTTAGGGTTGCTAATCCAACCCAACCACGATCCTAAGCTTCTTTTATCCTTAACTATTCTTTCGGGAAGAAGCAACATTTACAATCAAATCCACTACCGACATAGGGTGCATCTTCCGCTCCTAATATCCACCACGTAAACATTCACCGGCTCTTCCTTCCCTTAAATAGGGCACTGGAAAACGTTTCAACGCTGAAATAGACGGATCCCCGATCCCACCCTTGCCGTAGACCATGACTTCAAGATTCCTGGCTGCTAGAGCTGACTCGCTCTTCAGGTTTATCATTTGACTAACGTCTCTCTCCAACCAGAAAGACTATCCTAACTCCCACTGCTGGAGTGTCTCTCCAACCTTAAACATAAACATTTACCCGTGAGTCCGGGCTTACTGTCTCTAGGTAAACCCCCGACTCTATTGAACATCAAAAACTAAACCCAACAACACATACACCTATTACGATGTCCTATGACATGCACTAACGCATTCTCAATCGTACTTCTATAGGATCAAAGTCGACCGACGGAGTGTTCTAACGAGCCAATGGCTCTCCATACTGACTCTCTATAAGTTTAACTAACCTATAGCGCAACCCAACTCTAAACCAACTCTATAGGCTAAACTCAGCCTATATTCACCCAAACCACGCAACCAAGCCCTTCCAAAATCTCAGGATGCCTCACAATCCCGTCAAGGATCAAATCCGAACGAAAACTATAAACACGACCTTTAGAGATTGAGACTACGATTAGTTGTGGTAAACAAAAGACACAATTCAACGATCCACTATCAAGTAAAATTGTTAACTTAAGTATCTTTAATGGTCATAAAGCTTTATAAAATTTTACCGGAAATAAGCGAGCTATTTTGTAGAAAACGTTGGCTTTTATCAATATAAAGCAAGTAAAAAAAATGCCTTGTTTTGGAAACAAAGTTTTTACAAAATCTTACGCCATCAAACGATTATAAGAAAACGAACAATATGATGAAAATGGTCGAATGATTTTTTTTTTTTTTTTTTTTTTTTTTGGAAACATAGATTTTAGCCCTCTCAGACCCAGAATCACAGTTTCAGCGCGGGAGAACATTTTGTAGAGGACATCTCGAGGTTTTCGAAAACATATCGTATGCGTTAATCCGATGAACGAACGATTAGCTATGAATTTTATAAATAACACGAAAAATTTCAAAAATATTTCAGCACCTTATAAATAAAATTCGACGTGTCTAGAATATCCCAATCTCGGTTTATCATGTATAAACGAAAAAGAACTCATTGGGAAATAAACGATTGAACAATCAACCAATCGAACGGAATATGAAATAACTTTGACGAAAGTAAGAACACGTTATGAATCATGGAATCGAGTGCGACGACTCAAAGAAAAAGAGACCATACTTGTATTTAAAGAATTAAGTAGCACGAATCAGAGTGGAATTCATATACGTACACACGTATAACGAATTGATAAACGACCCGGATTAACACATCTCCAATGAAACGAACAACGCGACGGAAAAAAAATATAAAAATCCGTACACATGTAAAATATCTAATAAACATAACGTACTTTGATGAATCAAATATATACAACGGAAGAATAAGGAATCCGTTCCGAGGCTCATAATCCACCGAGTGTGAATAAGCAGTCTATTCACACAACCTCATTAATTTCTATCAATTGAACAATTTCCTAAGGTCACTACTCTAAACACCCAACAAAGGCCACTTTAGAACCATGCCTAACACAAGGCAATACTATTATTTACAACCAGAGTGTCCGCCTACACCCATTACCCATCACTAAGTTCTTGCAACTACCAGTCGTTAGTGCGCATGCAACTCTATAGACTAGATCTCTTACTCTACTCATGTAAGTACAACAAGCACCAAATAACCTCATACAGTCATTAGCAACTAGAGTGTCTCACTACACTCCCCTGAATACTAGAGTGTTCATGCAAGATCTGAATACTAGTCAATAGTGCGCGTGCAAGCCTAAAGACTAGTGCGCAACCCTATCGATACGAATCCAAAACAACACAGTTGACCTTATGGTCAACCACCCAATTCACAGCTATTCAAACCCCAACCATATTCCATTTATCAAGATTCCCAAGATTTAACCAACTCCTAGCCCATACAGGCGTTTATAGTAGCACTATTATTTGGGCCCGCGCAACTATAACCAACCGGTAATGATAATTGGCTCGGGGTCACTAGCCACTAACCAAACAAGGACATGCCTAGCAATCCCTTACCAAATTATCATTGCATAGACTGGGTCTTGGTACCATCCTCAAAATCCAATACAAGGACTATATACGAAACAAATAATTTCATCAACTATTCACATTACACACATCGCATGTCACAACAGTTATTAGCATAAACTCCCACGCTTAACTCAGCGTCTCAACAATTTATCAATAAATGTAAAGATAACGTAAGCATTGCTCACCCCCGTTTTGAAGCTCTAGCCGACGGTTCCAACTCATTTATAAACTTTCTTTTTCTATAAAAAAAAAATCTTCTGGTTTAAGTCCAACCACACACACACTCGCAAGCATATGTGCTGATTCTCTTAAACCTAGGCTCTGATACCAAGTTGTAACACCAATATTTCGAAAAGATTTGTAACTAGAAATTTTAAAAATAACACTACATTTTTATACATTAATTAATAAAACTAACATTCATGTTTTAAGAAAATGATAAATAAAGTTATTACAGTTATCCCGAAACAAAATAATTAATTACAATAATCATGTTCCAATAATTAAATTAACAAATATCCAATTCACTTGTCGGAACCATTCTCGCAGCTAGCCTCAAAGCGGGGCCTTGCCTTTGTCCACACCCACTCCTGAACCTGGAAAAAGGGGAAACAACTAAAGGGTAAGCCATAGGCTTAGTGAGCTAGCACTACATATAAGCTACAATACCGCATAACACACATACCGAAATAGGTATCCCAAACAATCACATAAAGCATCTCATCACATCAATAAATACATCAACAATCGACTCTCATGAGGTCATAAACTCCCGTCAGTTTGGACACGGGTCGGCCCCCACAACTCATCAAGGGCATGTGGTTCCCTCTTCCGCCAGCTTAGGACGCGGGTCCGCCCCCACAACTCATCAAGGGCATGTGGATCCCTATACCACACTATAACGTATACATGGGTATACAATATCATAGGTTACATATAGAGTAACTCACCTGATACGCGCAAACAATAGAGCACAAAACGCGAGTTCTCTACGGCAAACACTGAAAATTATAACATACAAACATTTTAACAGTTTACCCAAAAATCTCAAAGATCCGTTTGACTCGGTGTCCCAAAGCTATCACAACCATACCCTAACCATAAATACGCTAAAACAGGTGTAATGGCGGCAACGGGTTCCGAATGGTTCACCACCCTGACCCGACACCGCTGGCGGACAGCCGCTACTGCCTCCCGCTGTATCATCCAATAGCGACGGCAGCAGCAAAACAGGGTTGCTACCACCGCCGCCCATGGCAACAACAACCGCCGGCCGCCTGCCGGCGAGAACAACCAACGCCGCCACCCCTTGGCCGCATCAGCAGCGGTGGTTTAAACCGCCACCACCACCAAGCCGGTGGTCACGATGGCAACTCAGCTAGGTCGCCGCCGTCAGCCCACAACAACATCTACAGCCGGATGGCCGGCGCAACACCTCACCGCCGGTTATCGCCGTCGCTGGCCAACGGCGACCACCGCAGCCAGCTCTCAACGGCGCTACGGGAAGAACCACCACCGCCGCGACCTCTCACCAGCGTCAGCCGACGCGCCGCCGAGCCACCAGCGCTGCAACGCCGCTGGCACCGTCCGGCGTGCGCCACCGCCGCCGGCAGATGCCGGGAACAAAAGAAACCTACCTCTAGTTATGACGTTTACGAACAAAAAAAATTGGAACTTTACCTACACGGCGGCACACGACCACGGTTGCTTCCGACGACCTCTCACCCTTCCTCCGTCGATCTCTCTCCGGCGACCTCAACAATTTCCCGGCGACCTCCCTCTTTCTCTATCTTCTCTCTTTTTCTTTTTCTTTTCTTCAAGTGCAGCCAAAAGTGAAGTGATAAGGTACTTTAGGGTTTTTTTTAGAAAACAAATCAGATTTGTGTGTTGGGCTCTAGTCCGATTTGGGCCCACATAACTAGTCCATAAATAAACAATGTCCTATACTACAATTATACCCACAACACTCATCAATAAATATAAAAAAAACAGTTTACAATTTGGGACGTTACAACTCTCCCCCACTTAACAAGATTTCGTCCCCGAAATCGATCTCTGAAAAGTTCCAAGCACATCTCCCGTAATCAAATACCTTCCCACGCTTGGATCACCCACTCGCTTTACTCTTCTACCTGCGGATGATAAGCGGTACCGAGATGTAGCTTGGTACCTAACTCATTATGGAACCGCTCCCAAGACTGAGTGGCGAAACAAGTTTTTCCAATAGAAATGCTCGATACAAGCACTCTGTGCCTCACTCCCACTCCGGAACTTCCAAGGTCCGCATCTTGCCGTGAGGCCTCTGGTGCTCAACTCTAACCTTTAGGCAGATCAAACACGACTCTACAACTCGCGCCACGTCACGCTTCCCTTCCGGCCGCTAGTAATCGGTCTTCAGATCCTTATATTACCTGCGAGAGGCACCAACACTCGCTCCTCTAGTCCGAAAGCTCCCTACTACCTTTGTTCATCAACGGCTGCTCACCTCTATCCTGTTCCTTGTTTTGGTTCCTGCCTCGACCAGCTTTGTGTTAAGCTTGACGAACCCTGTCAAAGAATGACGTAGTCATGGTCACCTTAAGAGCGCTATCCGAAAGGAATACGCTACACTGCTTACAACTCAACGCATCAGCCACTTCGTCGACCTTGCCCGAATGGTGAAGGATCTCGGCGTCATAGTTCTCGACCACATCGAGCCATCACCGCTGTAAGCGCATGCTAATTCCGGCCTGTCAGCATAACATCATAACCCCGACCAAAAGTGATGCGTCGCAATACTCCATCATCTGCTTGATGCCCTCGGGAAGCGTCAAAATCAACTCATCACAAAACTTCGCCGCAAATCTCAAATGTCGCTCGCTGAACTGCATCCCAAACACCTAATCCCGACAGTACCTACTTGACCTTGAAGCCTACGAGTGCAACCACCGGTGTAGGAAACACAAGCGTCAAGTAAGACTAGTCTAGATCACAACTCGACCTCTCCAAATCCCCCGTACTAAACTTCCTCCAACCTCAAATATTGTAACAACAACAACTCCGCACGAACGAGTGTCCGTTCCACGCTTTACTACAATAACATTCGAAACTGTCACTGATCTACTAAGCATCGGCCTATAGACCCGGTTCCCCAGTCCACCAATGCAGCTGGGCAGTAGCGAGGCCGGAAAGCCTTGCTATCAACTCACCATGTCCGCATCTGACTCTAAACGCTGCCTTGCGGCTGTCTCCCTCCTTCACCTTAGCTGGTGCTACCTCGACAAGAATCGAACTTGAAATCACGCCGCTTCCAGAAACTGCTCAACAAGATGGTAACCTTAATGAGTTTCTGCTAACCACTACCCATGCGATGACCCCTGTCTTCCTTCTTCACTACCCGCATATAGCGAAACCCAAAACCAGCTACTCAACGGGTAACCCTTCTTCTCTAAGAGATAACTCGCCCACTAGTTCTTAGAGCGCAAGTGATGCTAAAAGACTGGGGTCCCCGCAACTGATGCTAATCCGAGTATCACGTCAAACCCAAACTCAGCCTGCCAATTGGTCGTAAATCCCATAGACCTTCCGGAGGCTCATCAGGGACTTTGCTGACTACCGGTACTTCCTCTCAACCGATCGACCGAGCCACAAACCAAATAACCTATGCACCCACGCTGCAGGTACCTTCTCCTTATCGCAACCAAAAGGACGCCGTTTTGGTTCGCTCCCTCTCCCCATACACGATCAACTCTCCCCCACTTGGGCCTTGGATACGAACCACCTGGCCTGCACAATCCACAATTGCTTGATCCCGCCCCCACCAATCCATACCAATCTTTACATCAACTTCTTTCATGGCAATTGATATGAAGTCGATCCGGAACTCCACTGCAGGCTCTAAAACATCAAGCACTACTCTCTAAACAACCACTTAGAGTAACCTAGGGTTAGGGTTGCTAATCCAACCCAACCACGATCCTAAGCTTCTTTTATCCTTAACTATTCTTTCGGGAAGAAGCAACATTTACAATCAAATCCACTACCGACATAGGGTGCATCTTCCGCTCCTAATATCCACCACGTAAACATTCACCGGCTCTTCCTTCCCTTAAATAGGGCACTGGAAAACGTTTCAACGCTGAAATAGACGGATCCCCGATCCCACCCTTGCCGTAGACCATGACTTCAAGATTCCTGGCTGCTAGAGCTGACTCGCTCTTCAGGTTTATCATTTGACTAACGTCTCTCTCCAACCAGAAAGACTATCCTAACTCCCACTGCTGGAGTGTCTCTCCAACCTTAAACATAAACATTTACCCGTGAGTCCGGGCTTACTGTCTCTAGGTAAACCCCCGACTCTATTGAACATCAAAAACTAAACCCAACAACACATACACCTATTACGATGTCCTATGACATGCACTAACGCATTCTCAATCGTACTTCTATAGGATCAAAGTCGACCGACGGAGTGTTCTAACGAGCCAATGGCTCTCCATACTGACTCTCTATAAGTTTAACTAACCTATAGCGCAACCCAACTCTAAACCAACTCTATAGGCTAAACTCAGCCTATATTCACCCAAACCACGCAACCAAGCCCTTCCAAAATCTCAGGATGCCTCACAATCCCGTCAAGGATCAAATCCGAACGAAAACTATAAACACGACCTTTAGAGATTGAGACTACGATTAGTTGTGGTAAACAAAAGACACAATTCAACGATCCACTATCAAGTAAAATTGTTAACTTAAGTATCTTTAATGGTCATAAAGCTTTATAAAATTTTACCGGAAATAAGCGAGCTATTTTGTAGACAACGTTGGCTTTTATCAATATAAAGCAAGTAAAAAAAATGCCTTGTTTTGGAAACAAAGTTTTTACAAAATCTTACGCCATCAAACGATTATAAGAAAACGAACAATATGATGAAAATGGTCGAATGATTTTTTTTTTTTTTTTTTTTTTTGGAAACATAGATTTTAGCCCTCTCAGACCCAGAATCACAGTTTCAGCGCGGGAGAACATTTTGTAGAGGACATCTCGAGGTTTTCGAAAACATATCGTATGCGTTAATCCGATGAACGAACGATTAGCTATGAATTTTATAAATAACACGAAAAATTTCAAAAATATTTCAGCACCTTATAAATAAAATTCGACGTGTCTAGAATATCCCAATCTCGGTTTATCATGTATAAACGAAAAAGAACTCATTGGGAAATAAACGATTGAACAATCAACCAATCGAACGGAATATGAAATAACTTTGACGAAAGTAAGAACACGTTATGAATCATGGAATCGAGTGCGACGACTCAAAGAAAAAGAGACCATACTTGTATTTAAAGAATTAAGTAGCACGAATCAGAGTGGAATTCATATACGTACACACGTATAACGAATTGATAAACGACCCGGATTAACACATCTCCAATGAAACGAACAACGCGACGGAAAAAAAATATAAAAATCCGTACACATGTAAAATATCTAATAAACATAACGTACTTTGATGAATCAAATATATACAACGGAAGAATAAGGAATCCGTTCCGAGGCTCATAATCCACCGAGTGTGAATAAGCAGTCTATTCACACAACCTCATTAATTTCTATCAATTGAACAATTTCCTAAGGTCACTACTCTAAACACCCAACAAAGGCCACTTTAGAACCATGCCTAACACAAGGCAATACTATTATTTACAACCAGAGTGTCCGCCTACACCCATTACCCATCACTAAGTTCTTGCAACTACCAGTCGTTAGTGCGCATGCAACTCTATAGACTAGATCTCTTACTCTACTCATGTAAGTACAACAAGCACCAAATAACCTCATACAGTCATTAGCAACTAGAGTGTCTCACTACACTCCCCTGAATACTAGAGTGTTCATGCAAGATCTGAATACTAGTCAATAGTGCGCGTGCAAGCCTAAAGACTAGTGCGCAACCCTATCGATACGAATCCAAAACAACACAGTTGACCTTATGGTCAACCACCCAATTCACAGCTATTCAAACCCCAACCATATTCCATTTATCAAGATTCCCAAGATTTAACCAACTCCTAGCCCATACAGGCGTTTATAGTAGCACTATTATTTGGGCCCGCGCAACTATAACCAACCGGTAATGATAATTGGCTCGGGGTCACTAGCCACTAACCAAACAAGGACATGCCTAGCAATCCCTTACCAAATTATCATTGCATAGACTGGGTCTTGGTACCATCCTCAAAATCCAATACAAGGACTATATACGAAACAAATAATTTCATCAACTATTCACATTACACACATCGCATGTCACAACAGTTATTAGCATAAACTCCCACGCTTAACTCAGCGTCTCAACAATTTATCAATAAATGTAAAGATAACGTAAGCATTGCTCACCCCCGTTTTGAAGCTCTAGCCGACGGTTCCAACTCATTTATAAACTTTCTTTTTCTATAAAAAAAAAATCTTCTGGTTTAAGTCCAACCACACACACACTCGCAAGCATATGTGCTGATTCTCTTAAACCTAGGCTCTGATACCAAGTTGTAACACCAATATTTCGAAAAGATTTGTAACTAGAAATTTTAAAAATAACACTACATTTTTATACATTAATTAATAAAACTAACATTCATGTTTTAAGAAAATGATAAATAAAGTTATTACAGTTATCCCGAAACAAAATAATTAATTACAATAATCATGTTCCAATAATTAAATTAACAAATATCCAATTCACTTGTCGGAACCATTCTCGCAGCTAGCCTCAAAGCGGGGCCTTGCCTTTGTCCACACCCACTCCTGAACCTGGAAAAAGGGGAAACAACTAAAGGGTAAGCCATAGGCTTAGTGAGCTAGCACTACATATAAGCTACAATACCGCATAACACACATACCGAAATAGGTATCCCAAACAATCACATAAAGCATCTCATCACATCAATAAATACATCAACAATCGACTCTCATGAGGTCATAAACTCCCGTCAGTTTGGACACGGGTCGGCCCCCACAACTCATCAAGGGCATGTGGTTCCCTCTTCCGCCAGCTTAGGACGCGGGTCCGCCCCCACAACTCATCAAGGGCATGTGGATCCCTATACCACACTATAACGTATACATGGGTATACAATATCATAGGTTACATATAGAGTAACTCACCTGATACGCGCAAACAATAGAGCACAAAACGCGAGTTCTCTACGGCAAACACTGAAAATTATAACATACAAACATTTTAACAGTTTACCCAAAAATCTCAAAGATCCGTTTGACTCGGTGTCCCAAAGCTATCACAACCATACCCTAACCATAAATACGCTAAAACAGGTGTAATGGCGGCAACGGGTTCCGAATGGTTCACCACCCTGACCCGACACCGCTGGCGGACAGCCGCTACTGCCTCCCGCTGTATCATCCAATAGCGACGGCAGCAGCAAAACAGGGTTGCTACCACCGCCGCCCATGGCAACAACAACCGCCGGCCGCCTGCCGGCGAGAACAACCAACGCCGCCACCCCTTGGCCGCATCAGCAGCGGTGGTTTAAACCGCCACCACCACCAAGCCGGTGGTCACGATGGCAACTCAGCTAGGTCGCCGCCGTCAGCCCACAACAACATCTACAGCCGGATGGCCGGCGCAACACCTCACCGCCGGTTATCGCCGTCGCTGGCCAACGGCGACCACCGCAGCCAGCTCTCAACGGCGCTACGGGAAGAACCACCACCGCCGCGACCTCTCACCAGCGTCAGCCGACGCGCCGCCGAGCCACCAGCGCTGCAACGCCGCTGGCACCGTCCGGCGTGCGCCACCGCCGCCGGCAGATGCCGGGAACAAAAGAAACCTACCTCTAGTTATGACGTTTACGAACAAAAAAAATTGGAACTTTACCTACACGGCGGCACACGACCACGGTTGCTTCCGACGACCTCTCACCCTTCCTCCGTCGATCTCTCTCCGGCGACCTCAACAATTTCCCGGCGACCTCCCTCTTTCTCTATCTTCTCTCTTTTTCTTTTTCTTTTCTTCAAGTGCAGCCAAAAGTGAAGTGATAAGGTACTTTAGGGTTTTTTTTAGAAAACAAATCAGATTTGTGTGTTGGGCTCTAGTCCCATTTGGGCCCACATAACTAGTCCATAAATAAACAATGTCCTATACTACAATTATACCCACAACACTCATCAATAAATATAAAAAAAACAGTTTACAATTTGGGACGTTACATATTAATTTACCAGAACCTCTACCTTCCCTTATATACAGTTTTACAAGGGTGGTTGCTTAGTACCTTTCTATCCTTATGCTTAAAACATAAAGTTCATTAAGATAAGGGTGTTTTGGTCATTTTGAAAAAGCATAACCTTCAAATCCTTTCATATTCATTCTTGAAAATGAAACCTCCAAAATTAGTTATTTTTCATTCTTCAAGTGAAACTTACAAACATATCATTTGCTCATGCATATTTGTTCATTACTCAATATAAAGTATCTTCATCACCATCACATGACTCATTTCACAAACCATAATTTCTTCACCCGCATGCTTTTTCAGGTAAATTCATTTTCTCTCACTTCATTACTTGATTTGTTCTTCATTTCAAAATGTTTTTCAAAAAAATTGTTTTCGAGTTTACTTTGAGAATACTAACAACATTGTTTTCAGATTTACTTTGGGAATACTAATTCGAATATTATTCTCTATTGACCATTTTTGGGATTTTAGAATTTTGTTTGTAACTTCTGCTTTTTGTATTTTTCTCAGGAATTTTTCAATGGAATAAATGGGTTTGTTTTAGATAACGGTTTTTGAGTTTTGATGGTAACAACTGCACAACAATCAAATTCCGAAAGTACGTATCACAATCTTAGATATAACCTCAATAGTCGTCAATATGATCATTTTTAAATGGTTTTCTAGGTTTATTTCGAGAAGACTAATCCCGCCTTCCGGTATATATATATATTATTTTTGTTGGGATTATTCCCTATTGACCATTTTTGGGACTTTAGATTCATTTCTTTTTTACTTTTGTTTTCTATATTTTTCTTAGGTGTTTTCGAATGAAACGGTAGGTTTGTTCTTCATAGCAGTTTTAGCGTTTTGATGGCAAGAACGGTACAATAATCAAATCTTCAAAGTACGCATTACAATCTTCGATATAACCTTAATGATCTTCAGTATGATCTTTTTAAACGGTTATTTTAATTTTATCAGGTTTATTTCGAGAAGACTAATTCGACTTCCGGGTATACTTTTTTTTTTTTACTTTTGTTCGGACTAGACATTTTTTTTCTATATTTTTCTCAGGTTTTAAATATTACTAATCATTTTGACACGTTTTTCTTTTATGACAGTTTTAGTGTTTGGATAGCAAGAACGCTACAATAATCAAAGTCTTCAAAGTATGTATTACAATCTTAGATATAACCTTTATGATTTTTTTAAAAGAAAATTGCCGAAAAAGGTAACATAAATGTCCAAAAAATCCAATGTAGGTAACGTACATTTTTTTTGCCAAGAAAGGAGTATACATTTAATTTTGTAAAAATTAGGGGAACATACGACCTGCATTACCTGCTTTTTCTCTTCATTTCTTCAAGTTTGACTCTTGTATTTGGACATATATCATCTGTCCAGCTTTCTCCTTCATTCCTTTGATTGAAAAAGCAGGTAATCCAGGTGGTATGTTCCCCTAATTTTTACAAAATTAAATGTATACTCCTTTCTTGGCAAAAAAAAAATGTACGTTACCAACATTGAATTTTTTGGACATTTATGTTACCTTTTTCGGCAATTTTCCCTTTTTTTAATAATTATTTCAGTATTTTCAGGTTTATTTTGAGAAGACTAATTCGACTTCTGAATATACTTTTTTTACTTTTGTTCGGATTGTAGACTTTTTTTTCTTCTATATTCTTCTCAAGTTTTAAATACTACTAATCATTTTAACACACAAAATACTAATTTCACATATTATTCCTTATTGGCCTTTGTTAGAACTTTAGCTTTTTTTGTCTTCAATATTTTTATTAAGTTTTTGATAATGGAACCCCAGGGGTTTATCTTGACTTTGTTTTTAGAGTTTAGATGGTAATAAAGTACAATAATCATTTATTATAATCTATGATAAATATTTAATTGTATGAGTTGTTTATTATCGGATCTCTTATTCTGTATATCCATCATGATATGTTATTCATTATGTATATCACTATTTTTTAACAAATCATTTTTCAGGTTATTTCGAGAAGACCAAATTAGGTATGTATTTTTCTTTCTTTTATTTTTTGAGATATTAGAGTTCCTTACTTAACTCTTCTATACTCTTCATATATATTTTCAATGAAAGTGCTACAATCTCTATGTAATTTCAACTAACATTAACGTGTCATTTTTAGATTGTTATTTAAAAAAAATTCAAGGTCTTATTCAAAAAGACTAATTCAGGTATGTATTCATTTTGATTTTTGTTGAGATTTTAAAGTTTTTTTGTTAATATTTGTTTTTCTATATTTTTCTTAAGTTTTTTTCCCTAAGATTTGTTCTTTGCAAAAAAAAAAACGTTGGAATTGAAAATGAATATATAAAGGACAAGGTAGTAGCTTGAAATAGTTAGTTTTTGTTATATGAAAAAGATTTGATGCAATAGTGAAAATTTTTACTTTTTCGTCAAAAACAAAGAAGATTACATCGCATAATAATGTTTAATTATTGATAAAAAATGATGAAATGTGATGATTTGTTGATTATCCCACATTTATGAGAGAATGAAAAGGTTGGAATTGAAAAAGACTACATAAGATGATAGTTTGGAAGATGATGATTAGTATATTATAGGATGATGGAATATTTTGAAATCTATAACCAAGATTGAAATCAAAACAACAAAATGCTAAAAAGTTATTCATAGAATAAGGTTGAGTTTCATAATCCCACATTGGTGGAAAGATGATTGTTTGGAATAAGATGATATGTATAAAAGAGGGTGATGGAAGATTTTAATAAAATGTATCGTTAGAATCAAAACCAATCAAATGGTAAAAACTCATAGTGCAGTTTTTCAAAATTTTGTCTTGGTGAACAGATGAAACATAAAAGTTGTTCCACATTGATATAAAATGGAATTTAGAAGTGAAGATGTGTATATAAAAGGTTAATTAGTGCTTTTCAAAAATTCAAGGTTGGTTGGTGTTTCAACAATTAATACTAAACCCAAGTTTGTTGATAAAGTTTGTTTCTTATTTTAATTAAACCAACTAAATGGTAAAAAGTATAGTGCAAAATTATAAAGAAAATCATAAGTGATTGATAGTTTAAAGGAAGATGATTGATATAAGAAAGGGGATGGATGGTTAAAAAATTTATAACCATGGTTGCATTTAAAACCAACCAAATGGTAAATAAGGTGGTTAAAAACTAAAAGGGAAATCAATGATAATGACTTCACAATATGAGGTTTGAGCATTCCTCAAATCTTGAAACAAAGATTGTTGTAAAAATGATAGTTTGAAAAAAAAATGATTAGTATATAAAACTTGTGATGGAATGATTTGAAATCTATGATCATGGTTGAATCAAACCCAACAAAATGGTACAAAATAGTCTAAAACTAAAAAGAAACCAACGTCGATGATTCGAACCATTAAACTTGAGTATTCCTAAAATCTTGAAATATTCATTATTAGAAATCCATGATAACCTGATATCTGGGAAGAAGACGAAGAGTATAAAAAAATAGGGATGAATGGTTATATGTAAGGTTGTAATCAAAACCATGTTAGTAATTATGTGCAGAAGTTGACAAACCAGTGATTACACATCCAATGTTACAAGACACTTGAGGGTCACACCTGTGAGAACCTATAAATCAAATAAGTTAAATAAACCCAGAAATGGAGAGATTGGATTTATAATAGTTAATTATAAATCAGTTGGGTAATTTCAGTCAGAATACCCAAAGTTAAAGGGTTATTAGTTAATTAAGTAAATTATATTTATTAGATAAATAAATATATAATAGATTAATAATTAATTAGTTGATAATTATCCACAATATTCTTTTCTTTGAGGAAAAGAAAAGGGATAATTATAAGATAACCTGATAATTATAAGGTAACTTGGTTATATTGAAACTCCTTCCATATAAATAGGCTTTACCGGTTTAAGGAATTCATTATTCCAATTCCAGTTTTTCCTTGAAATCTCTCTCTCTCCCTCTTCTCTTTATTGGCGCCGGCCACATCAAAACCAGCTCGGTTTTTCGGGTTGTCATCAGGTTTAGCTTTACTAGAGAAGCATTCGTATGGTTGATCACGGGTGGATCTATCTCAAGCTTTCCAGGTAACGATTCTAAACCTTTAATTGTTAGGATTAATAAAATTAACGATAAGATCTATGAATGTTTTTCGGGTTTTAATTCGTCGCTTCCGCGTAAATCAAACCAGTTAGGTTTGATAAAGTTCAAACCTTTGGATCAGTTTGATCATATGGTTTACGGTGTATCTCAATCCAGTTAGGTTTTGGATATACAGTGTTCTTCGTGTCAGTTCGATACGAGGACCGCACCAAAACCCAACAGTGGTATCAGAGCCATAGGTTTAATCGCTTATTTTAGTTCATTGTTTATTAGATCCGTTAAATGATTTCTTGTGGATAAAGATTAGATATTTATCAAGTTTTGATATTTATCAGTTTTGTATAAAAATTCAATCTTTATCAGTTTAGCATAAAGAATTAATTTTTATCAGTTTAAGATCTTTATCAGTTTTTGTAAAAGATTTGATATTTATCAATTTTGTATAAAATTTAAATCTTTATCAGTTTTGATAAAAGGGTTTAAGTTTTATTAGTTTAATCTTTAACAATTTTGTATAAAGATTTGATAATTATCACCTTCGTATAAAATTTTAAATCCTTGTCAGTTTAGATAATAATTTAAAATTTTTATCAGTTTTTTGTAATCCTTATCAGTTTAGATAATGATTATCAGTAAAAGTTTTATTAATCAGTTAATCTTTATCAGTCTTATTTTATTTTTTTCGTTTATCACGTTTAAAACTGAAAGCACGGAAAACCTCATGGGGTAATAGTGATAGGTGGTGGTACGGCGGCACATCGCCACCGAACCATCTAACCAATCACCGGCCATAACACAACGACGGCGGCGGAACGGCGGCAGCGGCCGACCGATCCGCCAGATGGTGGCCGAACCACCACCAAGCCGTAACCACGAAGGCCACACCACCAGATTGGTGGTGGCCACGATCGACGGCGACCAAAGCCAAACCACCAACGTGGTGGTGGCGACGGTCGATGGTGGTATCCTGGTAACCGAATCGCACACGGCGATGGCCGCATCGGATCTAAGCGAGACCCGCACCGCACCCGGCTATGGCCGGATTGTGGTTTGACCGCAGCCGCACCACCAGCGTAGTGGTGGTGGCGTTTTGCGATAATTCAACCGCAGCACCGCGGCTGTGGATGGCGGCGGTAGCGATCGAAATCGACCTCGGCGACGGCAAGTGGCAGCTAGCCACTGCTGCCGTTAATCACTCGGTGGCGAAGGCGGCGGCGATAGTTTGTCGCTGCTACTGTCATCACCGGAGCCACACGATCGCCAGCCACAGAAG
The DNA here is from genome assembly GCA_030169165.1 of Centaurea solstitialis. Classification (NCBI taxonomy): domain Eukaryota; kingdom Viridiplantae; phylum Streptophyta; class Magnoliopsida; order Asterales; family Asteraceae; genus Centaurea; species Centaurea solstitialis. The sequence goes on along the minus strand of CM058047.1, from coordinate 57,893,424 downwards.
AGTAGTGGCGGCATTCGGAAGGCAATGATGGCATGGTTGGTGATACGTATCAATCGCCGACCAGCGACGGTGGTGATGGTCGTTTACCATCGCTGCCGTCGGCCACCAGGTGACAGCGACAGCAGCCGTGTATTGCGGTCATGACGGTGGCAATCACATGCTTAACCGTAAGTTATCGTTTGATCACAGGGTTACGTCTAGGGTTTTTCATCTAAATGGGCCAATTTTGTTGTTGGGCCCAAAAACCAGAAATCTTGGACCAAGTTTATGGCGCAAGATGGTTAATTGGTTTTAGGCCTTTTACCCAAATTAATTTTTAGATAATTTTATCTTATAAAATTGTTTTAGAAGTTTTTATTGAAATTATGTCTATCAAACCAAATATTTGACTCGTTTTATGGTCTGGTGTCATTTTTGACCAGTTGGTCAAACATCGATACGGTTTATAGGCTAATATTTGGTATTTCGACCAGTTAGTCCGGAATACCCGGTTTGATATAGTTTTGGATAAAAGGCGAATATTTTTAAGACTGGTTTTCGTTTTATAAAATGAATTTATCGTTTATAAATTTTGTTTTATAATTCTAAGAAAATCCTTTTTAATATAAAATATTATTTTTTCGGTTTATAAAACAGTTAGTTTTTATAAATCAGTTAAAACCAAGTTTTTGCGATAAATGAGACAAGACAATTTATAACGGATCTAGGTTTGCTTTACGCTTTATTATATTGCTTATTTTATGCTTTATATATATGCGTAGTTGTTTAAATAATATACATGTTTGCGTATATATTTTATATCTGTTATAGAGGTTGCCAACTTAGACCCTTGACTTGTTTTTGGGGAGGCCTACGTGCCACTTACAACCCCTTTGTAAAAATGACCTTAGGATAGTTAATTTTAGTGTTTCTTTCCGGACTTCCATCGAGGATGCCGAGGCCAGTGGGAGCTACGCGAGAAAAACTAAGTTTTTCCTTTCCGGAGTTCTATCGAAGGTGCCGAAGCCAGTGGGAGCTACATGAGGATTTTGAAGTTCTTTAGAAAATAGGTCATTATTGGTCCCTAGGAACAAAGTTAGCAAACCTATAATTAGTTTTTTTTAAACTGCGTGGTTGTTGATATATTTACTGCGTGGCTGTGAACATTTACTCGTGATATTTGATAATTATGTGTTTATCAAATATGTTTTAAAATAGGTTTTATAATTAAAATTACCAATTTTAAAAAAAACCTTTTTAAACGGTAGATTTTATTTAAAAACCTGAAAATTGTAAAAGATTGTTTTTCTTTATAAAAGGCAAGTTGACAAAACAGTTAGTTTTAATCAACCAGTGTGCTATCAAAACAGTTAGTTTTGATTAGCAGGTATGCTCTTAAAACATTTAGTTTTAATTAGCAAGTCTTTTTAAAACAGTTAGTTTTAAACAGCGTGCATGTTTGAAACAGTTAGTTTAAAACATCAGTTGCCTTTTAAACGATCAGTTTTTCAAAGTTATAGTTTTTCAAACTACTGGATATTAAAAGGTTTTTCATAAGTAATTAAAAACCCCGAAAATCATAGATCAGTAGTGCAACCCATCTAGGGGCACCTCCGGCATAAGGTACGCGGCCGTTGTAAGTGAACACACCTTGAACGACCGCGTTCAAACCGAAGCTGGAGGGGATTAACAAGACTCTACGAACTATTTCCGGGTGGCACCGGCCAGAGTAAAGTGTCCAAGTCCCGAAATGGTGAGATCTGTTTTGGTTCTGTTAAGTTTACCGGGTGGTACCGGGCCAAAAAGCACTTAGAGGGACTGAAACATGTATGGATAATTACCGTTGTCCCGAAAAGATCTAGGAGTCGTGTTAATTAGATATGATTGGTAAAAGTCCTTACCTACCTAATTAGTACGTGGGCCTGGTGGGACGTGAACACACCGGTCATCAGGACGTATGTAATTAGGATCCTAGTCCAATAAATTGATCATTTAAGGGTTTATTGATATTTATTGGAAATAGTCTTTCACAGTTACTAAAACCAGAGTTTTTAAAATGTGTAGATAGCAAACACTATTACCAACACTAATAATCTTTCTCTTCTTGAAAAGGACAAACTTACTAAGTCTAATTTTTCTCGTCTGGGAGCGCAATCTGATGATTGTACTCAGGCACGAGAAAAAGTGGTATGTCCTAGAAAAACCTCTAGGCGAAGGCCCCTCCAGCAAATGATGATGTCACTGTCAGGAACAACATTCCGATGATTTGCTGGACGTAGGCCGTTTTATGCTTGCGATTATGAGCCCAGATTTTCTTACGGGGCTCATAAACACTAATGCCTATGACATGATCCGCCAGTTGACGGACATGTTTCAGACGCAAGCACGCACAGAGCGTTATGATGCCAGTAGAGCACTAAACGCGTGCAAGATGGCCAAAGGGACCTCAGCTAGTGATCATGAAAATAAAAAGGCACACTGATCACCTAGAGAGGCTCGGTCACCCAATTTTGTTGCAGTTAGCAACGAATACGATACTCAACTCACTATTGAAAACCATTAAGTTGAGTATGGGGACCAAGACCAAAGATGTGCTTATGGTCAAGAATGGTGAAGTAAGGAAGAAGCGTGGGCATGGGAACACCAGTAAGGGAAAAGGCCAAGTTTTGGCTACCCTGAATGCACCCAGGGTTAATAATAATGGCAAAGGCAAGAGCAAGGGCAAGAAAGTTAAGTCCAACAGAGTAATGACCAAGATTCAATACTTCAAGTGCCATGAAGTCGGTTATTGGAGGCATAACTGCCTGAAGCATTACGAAGCAGGTATAAACACCTCAGGTATTCGTGAATGCTTCATTTTATCACTTTCGCTTGTTAGTTTACGAGCGTGTTGACACCTAGAAGCAAAAGTTTAATTGCAGGTGGTCATTAAAAGTGAAGTGCCCAGATTGCAAGGATCAGCATGCAAGTAGATATTATCAAAGACAATTTTAAACTTTCATGATTTAAAACAATCATGTTTTTCCAAAATTTGGATTTTTGGATATCGGTTTTAAAATTTAAAATTATTGTCTTGATTTAAATATCTTTATACATGGTATTTTGAATCTGATCAAGTCAAATTTGACTTGATTCAAAATTAGATCCTAGATGTTGCATATTACACTAACAGTATTACTTCAATCAAAATAATTTGAAGTAATGCATATGAAAACTGTCAAAAACACACGAAGTACTATAATTATAGTAATATGTTTTTGAATAAAACATTTATGAGTAAAAGATTATGAAAGTATTTTATGATCAAAATTTATTACTCATATGTTTTTTAAGAAGAATTTAGGATATTATCTCAGATATCGTTGATAATATCAGTATTTATAAAACTAGGAAAAATTCCAAGTTTCGGAATTAGGATTTAATAAAATCCAGTTAAGTTTTACAAATGTTAAAATTCTCGTGTTCATTACTTGAAATAGAATTGACTAAATAAATCAAGTTTTGACTAAGTCAATAGTTAATTTTAAGTAATAGTTGGTTTTCATATAGGTTAGTGGAAGCCCAGTTTATTCTCTATCTAGTCTATGATAAAGAATAAAAGATAAAATTATTGATTTAGTATATCTTGGAATTCATGATCCAGGTAGGATGTAAATTCATAAGATATACTATCTACTTTTCAGTCAAAAGGGTAGAACAGAAGTTTCAAAGACTTTGAAACAAAATAAAGTCATACTTGACTTTTGAGAAAAATCAATAATTAAAATGTGTTGGAATAGTAATTTAAAAAAAGTAATTATCTTTTAGACTAGAAAGTGTTGAAAACACTAGAATAAATTTCCTGAAATTTGCCTGTTTGGTAAATGGAAATTTTATCCGATTTCAGGTAAAAATCATTCGTCTACACAACAACTAAGGGAAGTTGTAGTTTAACTTTACATATTCAGGGAAACTTAGAGTTTCTAAATTCCAGTATCTCCAAGTTCAGGGAATACGGTAAAGAAAAGTCTAATTTTGTTTAAAAGTGTTTGCAAAACAAAGATTAGCAGAATCAAGTAAATTGTATCAGATGATACAAACTTGTATTATTTTGGTTGTTACTTTGATTAATACGGTAAACATTAATCAAAGGGTTTAAACTGAAGTTAGGTGATACTTCGTTTAAATCAGTATTTAGTAAACGTTGAATAGACACCATAAAAGTAATTAAGAAATGCCATTGTTTTTGTTATTATTACAGAGTGTAATATGGACTATACAAAAATAGTTTATTTATCACTTTTATATTTTGCATGTTTTTATCCAGGAATGAAACTAGTTTCCAGTTTTTTCATTCGAAATTTGTCCGTGACAACTTATCGTGGTGGGAACCCGATAGGGCTTTAAAGTCATTGTGAGCTTTTGGGTAGTTATGATCAGTTGATTGAATAACAGCTACAAGTGATGTAGACCAAAAGTTGCACAAATATTCGATAGAGTAGCGAGTATCGGACGTGATCCGCGGTTGAGATTACTTCTTGGATTTTGTCATAAGTAACTCTCACAGTGGTTGTCCTTATCACCTGGGGTATTTGGTTTGATATCATGAGGACTGTTGGATACTTAGTGCGTTCAACCGCTACGCCGTAACAGGGTGGCTATAAAGGGCGTAACTAGATTCAGCGGAAGCCGTGGTATTAAATGCAGATATGCAAGATGGGATTTGCACCTCTTCTATGAAGAGAGATATTTCTGGGCCCCTTGACTGACTGAACATACTGATGAAGTGCATGGCCATGCCCAAACGAACTGATTAGTTCTTTGTCGTTTACCTATCAGTAGAGGTCGGATAGTCGAGAAACAGAATCATGAGTATTAAGAGTTGACTTATTCCAGGCTCATACTCATAGATGAAATATCGTGTTGCAAAGGGAAAAGCCAAGATATACCCAATTTATGAACAGTTGTTTCATAAATGTTATTTCCTGATGGAAAAGTTTATATCACCTATCTCGGTATAAGAGTTCTTGTAACCTGGTTAGCCTAAGTGCCTGTCTAGGGGCCTCCTTAGGTCCGTGTGATCAAGGCGGTATTGCCAACTTGCACAAGTGGGAGTCTGTTAGTAATTATGTGCAGAAGTTGACAAACCAGTGATTACACATCCAATGTTACAAGACACTTGAGGGTTACACCTGTGAGAACCTATAAATCAAATAAGTTAAATAAACCCAGAAATGGAGAGATTGGATTTATAATAGTTAATTATAAATCAGTTGGGTAATTTCAGTCAGAATACCCAAAGTTAAAGGGTTATTAGTTAATTAAGTAAATTATATTTATTAGATAAATAAATATATAATAGATTAATAATTAATTAGTTGATAATTATCCACAATATTCTTTTCTTTGAGGAAAAGAAAAGGGATAATTATAAGATAACCTGATAATTATAAGGTAACTTGGTTATATTGAAACTCCTTCCATATAAATAGGCTTTACCGGTTTAAGGAATTCATTATTCCAATTCCAGTTTTTCCTTGAAATCTCTCTCTCTCCCTCTTCTCTTTATTGGCGCCGGCCACATCAAAACCAGCTCGGTTTTTCGGGTTGTCATCGGGTTTAGCTTTACTAGAGAAGCATTCGTATGGTTGATCACGGGTGGATCTATCTCAAGCTTTCCAGGTAACGATTCTAAACCTTTAATTGTTAGGATTAATAAAATTAACGATAAGATCTGTGAATGTTTTGCGGGTTTTAATTCGTCGCTTCCGCGTAAATCAAACCAGTTAGGTTTGATAAAGTTCAAACCTTTGGATCAGTTTGATCATATGGTTTACGGTGTATCTCAATCCAGTTAGGTTTTGGATACACAGTGTTCTTCGTGTCAGTTCGATACGAGGACCGCACCAAAACCCAACAAACCAATCATATATTTATATTATAGTGCAAAAATAAAAGAGAAATTAATGATGAAGACTTGGTTCTTTTCAATATATCAACTACAAACCATGGAATTCTTACAAACCCTACAAACCTAACCTTAACCATTGATTTTGTTTATTTTTAAAAATATGGTTGAGAGCAAATTTAGTAACCGAATTAATCAACACTGTGATCATTTACATATATGGTTGATATTGGTTTCTAAAGTTTGTAAGAATCTCATGGTTTGTAACGGATAAAACCTCTATATGTTATTTAAGAAATTATATATTTTTTTAAATTAGTTCAAAAATACTTTCAAAAAATATTACATCACCGCACAACACGCGGGACCCGACACTAGTAATAATAGTATAACATGTATTTGGTTAATTTTACATACATGAATTATTAAAATGTTAGTACAATGTCTTATTCGGGTTATTCGGTTTAACCGAATTAGAAAATTTTTAACTGAAAACCGAACCGAATAAGGATCCTTATTCGGTTTAACCAAACCGTTTTACCCAAAAACCGAATAACCCGAAACCATTTAACCAAATGTCTTTCGGTTCGGGTGGGTTATTCGGTTTCGGTTATTTTTAACACCCCTACCGATCGATGTGGGACTGCATGGAAGGAAATTCAAAACTATCTTTATCTTTACTGTATATTAAAAAGAGTTCACCAACAAAACTGAATTTCAAGAAACCGCATACAAAAACCAGAATTCTTAATACACAAATTTCCCCCCTCTCAGCGATTTCCTTCCGGTCTTAAATAATAGTTTATGAAGATGAAAACCAGAATTCTGCTCTTCCATCCCTTCATCTTCTATACGATATAAAAACCCAAATTCTACCAAGGTATGCGTAATTAATATTTCATATTTGAAATTGAAACATGTCGATGTTCTTCTCGGAATCTCCAATCGCTGGAGATCATTGCGCCTTGGCTTTGCTTCGAATTTTTGAAGAAACATTCTAAGAAGAAGGGTTTTCGAGCAGGTAGGATTACTTTAATTTCTGTTATTTTGAAGCATGTGTGTGGAAAACAAACAAAGATTGTGTGGGGTGTTAAAGGAGAAGGAAGCAGACTTTCATGAAGAAAAAATGGTGGCATAGATAAGCTTGCTGATGCTGTTTCTGTTACTTTAGGACACAAAGGTATCTGGATTTTCTTCCAAATTTTAACACTTTCCTGATGAATATTGATTACTAGCTAATCAACAACATTTTGCATACACTTCAAATGTGTTACTTTTATATAATGTCTACAATAAATTACTATTATTGACACAGACAAGTATGCATAACTGTTTCAAGATGGATGGAGTAACCTTTTTCTTCCAAACTTGGTTCCTACTTCTTCAACTGCAAGTGGTTCACTTCTTTTTTAAAGTTTTTAACTTATTTGATATCAAAGGCTTCTTGTTTCAAAAGTAGAGAAGGGTAATAAGTATTTTCCAATGAAAACATTTGCAACTTAAAGATGTAATTTGGACGATTTACAAAGAATTAGGTGGTGTTTGGTTCACGTAATGGTATTTCATGTAACTGAAATCCATCAAAGGAATTGGATGACCACGCATTTGGTTGGTAGGAATTCAATTCCTTCACTTAAGCCAAGGAACAATGAATTCCTTAATTTGTAGAATTCAAAGGATTCCATCAAGTTCATTCCACGAACCAAACATCACTAAGGAATTTGGTCAAAGAAATTTGTCATTCCAATTCCACCAAATTTCTTTTTGAATTCCACGAACCAAACAACCCCTTAGGGTTATGATTTTTTGAAAATATATTTCCAAGGGTTATGGTATTTTAGAAGTACAACTGACTAGATCCTAAAATGATTACAAGTACAACAAGCATGTGCCACAATCACCCGAATAATTTGATGTTCGTTGTTATTATTAAGAGCAATCTAAATTAGTCTTATGGTATTTTATACTGGTCGCAATGTCGTTCTTTCTGAATCTGAAACACTTTAAGTTATAAATGATGGCGTCACAATTGCTACAACCATAGAGCTTTCCGGTGCAATTGAATAAGCAGGAGCGATGCTTATCCAAGAGGTATTTCTGCTATAACATTACCTACTACACTCATGACTCAACTAATAAGTGACCTTCCCAAATATTCCATCTGTTTGTAGGTTGCTACTAAGACAAACGATATATCTGGCCTTTGTACTACCACTGCAATTGTTCTTGCAAGAGAGATGATCAAGTCAGGGTTATTGACAGTAGCATTTGGAGCGAATCTTGTTTCTTTAAAGAAAGGAATGGAGAGCACTGTGAAAGAATTGATCAAAGTTTTAAAGAAGAAAACCATTCCGGTCAGTAAAGTCCTTCGATTATTTTATTTATTTTTGGAAAGAGGATGGTTCCTCCGGCAATATAGCCTTGTTTTATTTATTTTTTTGGAAAAAGGGGACGGTACCCCGGAAAACTTTTATTCAAAACAAAAAGACGGACAACTTACGAGGGGCATACCCCAAGATTACAAAAATGTCTCCCAAGAACATGTTTGGGTAACAGCCAAAAAATGAATCTAACTCTATGGCTCTCATAGTACAAAATAGCCCAAAGCTGAAAAAAAAAACCAAAATAATAAAAAACCTTACAAAATCAACCAATCTTCTAGGAGGCCCATCCACAAAATTAGTCCAAATCCAATTTTGCTGCTTTAGATACCCAATAAGAAAGCCCAGCATAGCAATCTGAACCCAATACCAAAGAAATCGTCTCTCCAAACACCCATATTTCTTCCTGCATCGAAAAACCCAACTCAAAAAAGACCAAGCCTTTAGCATCTCAACTCTGAAACTTTGGAATAAAGCCACCATCTTTAATTTCTAAATCCCATATTATAGCAGCTCTTTTACATTGACTGTTATTTTTCACCCTTAAACCCAAAAGCTTCATTTTAACCAGATCAATAATTTGCTTTGCAAGACAAACAGCAGATCTGTCATTTCCACCATGCATTCTCACGTTTCTTTCTTGCCAAATGAAATACACAACAGCAGCAAAGATTAATCTATGAATGACACTCCAAATTGAGTTACCAGCTTTAACATTTGATAACTCCCGAATTAGATCACTCCAACCATTAACTCTCCCTTCCATCCTTTGTATTAGAGTATAAACTCCAGAAAATCCCTCCAAATGAATCCACACCTCTTTGCTATACGGACAATCCACAAAAAGATGACTATGGCTTTCAGCTCCATCATGACATAATACACAAATATTATCATCTCTAACCTTCCAAGCCACCAACCTATCCAAAGTTCTTAGCTTTTCCTTAATGGCTAACCATAAAACAAAAGCATGCCTTGGAATTCCTTGGCTGTACCAAACCAACTTGTGCCAATCAACATTCACCAAATCCATAAATCTGTCCTTCCACATAGCAGCAACTCGAAAATCAGAAAAAGAACCATCCCTACCCTTCCATTAGATTTTATCCTTAACATTAGAATTTAGAGATGGCATAAATTGCTGAAGGATATTACCATGCTTATACCAAACTTCAACAGGCCATAACCATGATCCATCAGACACCACATCACAAACTTTAAGGTCCAAATCCATCCTTGCCATGTATATTTCCCTCTTAGAGATAAATTGACTTAAAGGACCAACAGGGTGCCATGAATCAAACCACAAAGAAGTATCTTTACCATCTCCAATAACATGAACAATTTGGTTTCTAAACAAACATCTGATTCTTATAGCTTTCCTCCAGAACCATGAAGAATCAAAACCAACTCCAACATCCCAAAAACTCCTTCCTTTTAATCTATATTCATGTATCCATCTGACCCAAAGAGACTCACCATTCTCAACAATTTTCCAAATATGCTTGGCAAGGAGAACTTTATTCCATAATTTCAAATCTCTAATCCCCAAACCACCTTTTTCCCTTGGTAAACAAACACAACTCCAAGAAACTTTGGCTTTTCCCCTTATATCTTCACCACTACTCCAAAGAAAAGTCCTCAAAAGCTTTCGAATTTCATTAACCACAGAAATAGGAAGGAGAAACATAGATGCCCAATAAACACTAATAGAGGACAAGACAGAATTTATCAACTGAAGTCTACCAGCAAAAGAGAGCCATTTATTCTTCCAATCCAAGATTCTTCTTTTCACTTTATCAATAAGGGCCAAACAATCTTTATGGAACAACTTATTAGAAAGGAGAGGAACTCCTAAATACCTGACAGGAAGAGATCCCAATTTGAAAGGCAGAATATTCAAGATCTCCTCTCTATTCCTTCCAACCTCATTTCCCAAAAAAGAAGTGCTCTTTTCCAGACTCGGCTTCAAACCTGAAACACGACTGAATTCCAACAAAGCATTCTTCAAAACAGTCACAGAGTTGAGATCACCGTAACAAAACATCAGTAAATCATCCGCGAAACAGAGGTGGGTCAAACCAATCTTCTCACATTTGGGATGATATCTAAATTGATCACTTTCCATCACCTTTCTTCTGACCAAAAGCGTTAAAACCTCCATCACCAAGGTAAACAAATAAGGGGAAAGAGGATCTCCCTGCCTTATGCCTCTCATGCCTTGGAAGAAACCATGATGATCCCCGTTGACCCGAATTGTAAACGAAGCAGATCTAACACATTTCATGATCCAACAAATCATACATGGGTGAAAACCAAATCTTTTTAAAATTTCTTCAAGAAAATTCCAATTAACAGTATCATATGCCTTTTGGATATCAACTTTGAACGCACACCTCCTTGTACCTCTTTGTCTATGATACCCTCTCATTAGCTCTTGTGCTAATAACACATTGTCACTGATTTGCCTGTTTGGAATGAAAGCCGATTAATTGGGATCCACAAGAACACCCAAAAATTCCTTTATTCTCCCCACCAAAAGCTTACTAATACACTTATAAAGAACATTACAGCAAGCAATAGGTCTAAATTCAGCCACATTTTTAGGAGACTGAGATTTAGGGACTAAAGCTATCACTGTCGCATTAACCTCTCCAAGCAATTTCCCATTCTCAAAAAATTCCTTGACAGCCAAGCAAATCTCAGAACCAATAATTGGCCAAGATTTCTTGTAAAATTTCGAAGAGAAACCATCAGGCCCGGGTGATTTTATATCATCAGTATCAAAAATCGCAGCTTTAATTTCCTCATCACTGAAAGGTCTGATCATAAACTCAGCTTGTTGTAGAGAAAGCTTTTTCACAAACAAAGAAGAAGGATCACTAATACCATCAACCACCTCAGAAGAGCCAAGAATCTTTTTAAAATGCTCCACAAACAAGTCTGCCACAGCAGCCCCCACCACTCTATTACCCTCCAAATCTTCTATCTCATCAATCCTTCCCTTATTGCATTTAGATTTCACCACACTATGAAAATATGTTGTGTTAGCATCACCTTCTTTGAGCCATTGAATTTTTGCTCTTTGTCTCAAGAAGCTCTCTTCATCCACCAAAGCATCCTTCAAAGCCTTCAAATAAACAGCCCCTTCCATTCTTATTTCGCCATTATCAGGGTCCAGATCGATATTACTCTGAACTCTATCCACTTCCACCCTAAATTTCTTCACCTTATCAAAAACATTACCATGCTTCAACTTTAACACTCTTAAATCTTTTTTAATAGCTTTCAACTTAGTAACCACAGAAAACATCCAGCAACCTCTTACATAACTCTTCCAAGCATTAGCAACCAAAGGAAGAAAATCCGGATTACCACACAAGTAATTATTAAATTTGAAAGGTTTTGGTTTCAGCTTGGAAGAACACACCTGATTAACACTTAGAACAGCAGGACTATGGTCAGACAGACCATAAGGTAAGAAAGAAACTAAAGCATTGGGAAACGAATCCGAGAAAGCCAAATTTCCCATGACTCTATCAATCTTCTTCAACAATCCTTTCAGAGTACCATCAGACAATGGTTTTTGGATCCAAGTGTACCATAAACCCATCTGATTAATATCCTCCAACTCAGCTGAATTGACACAATCCCTGAAGTCATTCATAGCTTTAGTCACCATAGACGAACCGGATGAGCTATCACAAGGGTTTAAAGCAACATTGAAATCTCCCAGCACACACCAAGGCTCAGATTTGACAAAATTCTTATGAAGTAAGAGCTGATCCCAAAGAATTAATCTATTTGACACATCATTTGCTGCATAAACAAAGGAACAATGCAACTTTTTCATTGAATCAAAGTGCAAAATGCTGCCATGAACCACTTGGCCAAAGAAAGCAGAAAATTCCATCTTAACAGTAGCTAAATTCCATCCCACAATAATCCTTGCCCTTCCTTCACAAGCAGAAATATTAGTAATCCAACCCCAATTACCAAATATTTCATCACAAACCCCTTTTAATTTGCTCTCACACACCTTAGTTTCAATAATAGCACAAACATCAAGCTTATTTTCCATAATTAATCTCCTCACCTCTTTTCTTTTAAAACCCATATTCAAGCCTCTAACATTCCAAATAGCAACTTTCATCATTGGGAAATACTAATCAGCCCTCCCTTCTCCACTAGCCACCTTCTCATTTCTAGGTGGCTTCATGAATTCCGGAACATCATCCTTTTCAAGTACCATATCACCACTTTGGACAGCCTTGAAATAATTAATTTGCCTCTTACTCCACGACTGAAAAACATCATTTGGAGGATTAAAACCTTGCTCCAAATAATAATTTACAGCCTTCTTCTGCATCAACCAAATAACATCATTCAAACTACCATTTTTACCAACACCCACACCCTCCTCAAACCAATCTTCAACCCTCTCATTTTCATTCATAACTTCATCATGATGCCCATCCCCACTAGCAAAAACGTCAAACGAATTGCTTGTTGGAAAAGCATTTTGGAGTCTTGTTTTATTTTCTACCATGAGAAAAGAGAATCTAAGATTCTTTCATTGTGCAGCCATAGCTCCAATTCTGTTGGAAACGATGAATTTATTAGAAGCTTAATTGCTGAAGCCATAGATAAGATTGGTCGTGATGGAATTATTTCTATCGAGTCTTCCTCATCAAGTGAGATTTCTGTGATGGTTGAAGACGGAATGAAAGTAAGTGATATAGTTGCAGCCGAAGCATCAATATTTAAATAATGTTTTTTTTGTTGCACAAGGAAGTCGTTGATTTGAGCTGAAATAAGTATGCCTTCTGCCCTACAAACTTGCAACGTTTTACTATGGCCGTGGTTTTATGAATTTTTTTGAATATTTGTCTTAAATATCATCAATAATAAAAGTAAGCAATTTTTTTGGACCAAGATCAACAGGATCAATAGTAATGATGACAATTCTTACTTTTAATTTCTTCAATAGAAAAAAACAAGAGATGTTGCAATTTTTTTATCTCCTGCTTCATTCATCTTCTGCAGTGAAAGTTGGCACCACTAACGCATTTTATGGTTTCTCCTTGCCTTTTCCCTTTTCCTGGGAGAATGTCCTTTATATACATAGTTCTTACAAGTTCATATGAGAAATTACTTGAAATGAGAAATTTTATTTGTGAGGACATATATGGGTGATTAATTCTTTATCTAACTCATTTACATTGGAGCTTTTGTCAGGCTGAGCTCAATAAAGTGGTTGCTGAGAATGGCCCACATGGAAAGCTATTGAAAAGCATCATTCTCATGTAGTGCACCTTGTATTATATATATGGATATATATATATAGAGAGAGAGAGAGAAAGGTTCAAATGAGAAATGCTAAAAAAATGAGAAGTAGAGAAACGATATCCACCACTCATCCGGTTAATAAAGGCGGCTTTGACCGGTTAGGTTCAAATGAGAAGTGATAAAAATGAGAAGTAGAGAAGTGATATCCACCACTCATCCGGTCAATAAAGGCGACTTTGACTGGGTCCCCTCCTTTAATAATCTCCACTCTCCCATGAATCGCATCAATCCTCCGTGATCGTGTCCACCGTAACCGGTCAAAGCCGCCTTTATTGACCGGATGAGTGGTATCACTTCTCTACTTCTCATTTTTTAAGCACTTCTCATTTGAATGTCTCTCTCTCTCTCTCTCTCTCTCTATATATATATATATATATATATTGCATTTTATTAATCTTCAGAGATCTGTTAGAAATTAATTAATCTTGGATGTACTGATTCTTGGTTTTCCTTTCTCTAGCTTCTTGCAGCTTAGGGTGGCTGTATGGATGACATTTGTGATTTTGAGTTACAAGCATGTGACACTCAACCAAGTATAATTGCTGGTGCAATGAAAGAGTTTGTATTCTCTGGAAGGCTTGACAATCTTTGTATGTCTTTCTGCTCTTTGAAGGTAATACTTACTTCAAATATGAAAGCTTATATAAGCATCTCTAGGGTGCGTTTGGTACACTGGACTAGGCAGAATATCTGCAATGATAAATCAATGGTAAATGTTCCCGTGGTTGTTTTTCTTTCTTGTTTTGCATCGAACATGCTTTCTTAGATTGTGTATGTTTTTAACATGCAGTTATGTCTCTTTTCCAAAAGTTGTCTTACGTCTTTCATTTATATATTCTCTTTGGCTAAGACAAACAATTATGTATATGTTTTATATGTATGTTCGTTTTTCATCACACTCATGTATCTTTTTCCCTTGTTTCCTTTATATGTTAACTTTTAGTGAATATAATAACCCTTGTTATTTTAATTAATTTTATATAGCAGGACTAAATTGTATTGCGTCTATACAGGATTCTCCACTGTCTAAGAGGAACTCGGATGCTAAAGACGATTGCACGTCACATGGGAATTGAAGCCAACAACACAAAGGTACCAATAGCCCAAAGGTACATGCCTTCATATTATAACCCTCAATTATATAGTATTTTCTTATCTTATGAAAGTTGTAGACTTGTATGTTAGTGTCACTAAACAATTTTTATCTCCTCATTCCCATTTTAAATGCTCTTAACTCTTAGTTTTCTTGTCCATTCTGATCTTTGATTTTGGATCTTCAGCTTTACGTCCTGTTCTCGAGTTTTCATGAAAGGAAAGGATTTCTAAGGAAACTTAACAAAAGCGTGTTCTTGAGTTTTTTAGGGAAGGAAAGGAAAGGATTTCGAGGGATAACTTTCCCCCTTTTTTTCTCTTGAAAAGTCATCCTCACAAAACTGCTTTGGTAATTTGGTTATCTGCTTGTGATAATTAAATGGCATTATACACTTAATTCTTGAACTTTTAACAAGTATCATTTATTAAGATTTAACATACAAGTTTTAAAGTTACGTAACATACAATACACCTTCTCTGTCCAACCATTTCCTCCAACACCACATTCCACTTCCCTGTTTAGCGGTCTATATACACAAATCTGATATGTAATTTTCTCTTATTCTCTATGCAGAGGAGCTGGAGTACAGAATGGTTCAAAGACTATTTTAGCTCTTTTGGTATGTTGTGTAGATTACCCATTTGTTCTTCACACAAACCATGACGTGGTTCTGTGAGGGGTTCAATGTTATTGAAAATTTGTTGGACCTCTAACATATGTGTGTTCATATTGCAATATTGTTTTACTATTTTGAGTCTTACCATCTATTGATTGTTCTCCAACTCCTATTTTGGTCACATTCGCCTGCTTCTTATTCTTTTATTTTTACGTTGATTGAGTTGTGACTTTGTATTTTTATTTGCAAGGTTAAAGCAGGGAAAATGGGCACTCGGTGTTGAGATTAGCCATAAAAGAAAAGAAGAGGTGGATATTGCTCATCCAGCTGCAAAGGTATCTATGACTAGACATATATTTTTAATTGATAAAGTTATACTTGAAGATTCAACCTATTTTCTTCTTTGCTCTGTTTTTGTCTGGTTTGCTAGCTTTCCTAAATCATAATTTAGCACGGGTCTTATGTGATCACTCTTTATCATGTACTTTGTACATTAGGATGCGATTGGTTGTGGAAATGTGTCTTTATTTTCTTAGAAAACGTTTTCAGAAAATGGAGTTGGGTTTTCATTTTCTTTTTTCTATGAAATTTTAAAAAATGTATTCGGCTGCAATGGTGGAGTTTTCATTTCCATCTTACAAAATTGGATAACGCGTTTAGAAAATTTTGGAGAACCGCTAAAATCGGTTTTCTAATTTACATACAAGTTAGAAAACATAAAATTTTCATTTACTTGAAAAACTTTCGGAAAACTAAATGAACCAAACGCTTTTTCTAAATTTTCATTTTCCTTGGAAAAGTGGAAAATTTTCCACAACCAAACACACCCTTAATGATTTTGATTTAAAGATATTTAGGCACATGAAACTCACTTGTATCCTGATTCATATGTCGTGCTTAATTCCGCAGTCCATGATTGAATTAAGTCGCACACAAGATGAAGAAGTTGGTGATGGGAGTACGTCAGTCATTGTTCTTGGTATATGTTATAAAGTTTTTGTATCACTACCTGCTATTTTGTCAACAACTATTACCTAGCTTTTCATTTGAGGGAGTTTTGGAAGTTGGGATATTACTAATGGATAAATCATTCACATTTCAGAGTATCAATGTAGCGAAGCTCATGCCTCTTTTATGCAACCGAGACCTTTTGAAATAAAACTTTAAGTTTGTAACAAGTATGCATTTAGAGCTTCTATGGTCCATGTTTATACATTAAATTGTGATTCATTGTTGCGAAGATAAATTGAATATAACTGAATGATTCAAGTTTGTGGATACTGAGATGACCATCTATGTGAACCATCATGCTTAAAATTCTCTTATGTTTTATGTTTTCCTATATACTAACTAAAGGACAGTTGGACACATTAACTTCACGGTGTTAATCTTTTATCATACATTGTAGAGATACGATGATTTGAAGTAGCACACCTTTTCTTTCAAGTGGTGCCTACTTGACAAGACATAATGATACTTGAGTAATTTCAATTTGATGGTTGTTGTTATAGTAGGACTATGGAGGTTGGAAATGGATACGGGGATGGTTTCTAGACCTTCAAGCAGGGATTTTAGAAGGTATAATATTTGGATGTTGAACAAGAATTTCTCAAATGCAATTACCGGACACAATGCTTAAATGATAAGATTGGTGTGATTTATCTCAAGCTCATGGGTTTGAATTAACAAATCCGAGTTACTCTTGGCTATAGGATATCATTCTAATGTTTTGTATGATTTTAATAAAACTTCGTTTTTGTTCATAAGTCATTTTATTTGTACATAGTTACTTATTTACGATTTTGTTTTTAAACAAATAAATTCGATTTTTCAACAACGAGTTTCGCTACTTTATCTATTATTGATCTACATTAACTTTTACATCCCGCCGCATCGCGCGGGTATTGGACTAGTTTTTAACATAAAAGTGTAATGCATGCTCTAATAGTTATGAATTTGGAAATTTTAGTATCGAAATTCACTTTTAATAATGCACCTAAACAAATGAATATTTTAAAAAAACTTAAAAGATATTATAAACTTTTTGAAATTTTTTTATTATAAACCATCAAAAACTTTTTTATATTTTCAAATCAGACCTATGCAACGATACAGGCAAGGCTTTGAAATTCCATTACGTACAACCTCCCCAAGAACTTTTAGTACATAATCAAACTCTACTGATCCCGATTGGCTTCGGTCCTAGGCCAAGGCTTTAATTCCCATAAAATGCGCAACTGATTGGTCCCGAGCCGCACTCAATTTGGCCATCTTTAGATCAACGATATAACAATTATAAGGAAAAAAAAAGGAAAACTGCAACGCTCTAAAAGCATTTGGTTTGAATCCCAACCTTTTAGGCTCTACAAATAATCCAAAACTAATCCAAATTATTCTATACAGTACATGGGTTAGTTGTACCAGACCTTAGTTCTAACCAAGAGCACAAAGAGGTTGTTTCCCTGAAGAACCCAAGCAAATAAAAACAAAAAGCAAGAAGACATGGGAGAAAAGCAACTAGGAGCTTGATCGTTAGCAGGTTAATGAGTTTAATAATTCTCACAGCGTATTTGAACAACTATAGATAACAGTTTAATAGTGGCTTAATGATATAGAAAGTGGCTTAGTTTAATAGTGGCTTAATGATATAGAAAGTGGCTTATTTCACAAGCTTCATACAGAAAGCTAAGTTTTTCTTATCCACACTTGTCTCCTAATTGAAAAAACACATACATTCCATCTCTGAAAAAACACACTCAAACAATATGTTTCCCAATCTATACAGACATATTTATCCATACAAGACTTAATAGAAAGTCAATCAAAAAACCCCCAAGAACTTAACTCTCATCAAAATTCAACCATACTTCTATACGAAAGACCAATGGGTATAAAGCAAACAACGGGAGTAAGTCGGTTGAAGCTCATAAAATCTTCGATCAGTTGGTGTCAGTAAAAAGTAAGAAAAATGAAATGATGTCAATCCGAACCCACATCTACGCCTTTCTGCTTCAAAAATTCCTTTGCTTCAATTACATCCTACAAATTCGACCAGAAAAAGTTCATACACAAGACACTTCCAAATCTTCGTTCGACCAATAACGCCAAGAGAATGAAACAATGAAATAAGGATGAAAAACATATATCTTTGATGAAAAGTGAAAAAGAGTTTAAATAGTATAATTAAGACTATACTAAGATTTTTGTCCTTGTGGTTTGTTAATAACTTTGAATTTTCATCCCGATGGTCTGCAACTGCAACTGCAAGGGACCAAAATAGTAAAGAATTGAAAATCATATTGACGAAAACTACGATTTCGAAACTAATATTTAACAATCCATGAGGACAAAAATTGTAATTTACTCTATAATTAACATTGGAATCTCAAAAATGTTGTAATTGAATGTAAACTTTTTAGAATATTTGACTGCTCAATTAGGATGGTTTATCAGCAGAAAGATGTGATAACCTGCTGTAATAGGATTGCCTCCTGAGGGCAAGTTGGGAATTGCATCAAACCAACCCCAACCATGAAGAGACCGTAGCATCCTAGCGACACGATAAAGTACAGAGGCAGCTGTCGAATAAAGAAATTAAGCAACCTTAGCAGACAGAATGATTCTTGAGGGTGCGTTTGTTACTGGAAATGACATAACGTAACATCACTAGTGAGGCTGAGGTAAGCGATTCAAAAAATTGTGAAGATTTTAAGGTACATTTGGTATTCAGACAAAACACACTAGAATGATTTTTGACCAATTTACCACTAAGAACTGTTTATATATTCTACACAAATTGATTAATTTATGTAATTTATTATATTATAATAAAATAAATATTAAATACATCAATAGAAAGTTTTTATCAAGATGATTAAAATGACACAAACATAAAAACTTCATGTAGTTTCTAATTTTTATATTATACATTTTCTAAATTTTTTTATTACTTTTATAAATATTTAATAAATTACATAAACTAACCAAAAGATAGAAACCATATAAAAAGAATATTTTGAGGATAGTAAAATGAAATAAAATATAATAAATAAAACTTAAAAGTACAAAGAAAAATATAAAGATGTGGCATATTTGATGTTTTAGAAGAGAATTGCGTTTTATTTTGATGTTACATTGGTAAAATATAAATTTGTTCCAGCTTGTTCCATGGGTGGGGTTGGAACAATCTTGTTCCACTCTGTTCCATATAAACCGTGATCCCTATTTCGTTATGTCATGTCTTGTGCAGTGTACCAAACCCACCCTTGGGGGTTTAAACTGACATTGACAGTTTAGTAATTTATCACCATCATGTCCATCTATATAATTTTTGTTCAACTTATTTTGGTGGGACAAAGAAAATGCATCTTTTGTGTGGGACAACAAGTTTTGTTTTGTCATGTCCTATCCGTGCCCACATACTAAACGAACCCTGATAATACAATTGGGGATAATAGGGGGTAGGGAATGGAAATGGAAATCACTAACGGTGGCTGGTTTGATGCAATGTAATACACGTATTCCATTCCTGTTTACCTGCATTCCCATTCCCTTTCCCATTCTTTGAAACAAACCACACGCCCCCTTATAATTCAACCCATAAGCTCAAGATGAAGAAACTAACCAACCAAGTATGACTCCGCGGAATCACTGCCGTCTGTAATAGGCTTATCCATACAGCAGTTATGGCCACCAACAATGTCATAATCTTCACGATGTGTTTCATTTGATATTCACAAAAACAGGTTTTCTCACACTAGCTATAATGTAGTCTGCAACAGCATAAGACAAGATCAATTAGACGCTTTAATTCCATACTTGCTAGTTGGCTTAAATTCTTTGAACAGAACACAGTTATCCCACCAAATGGAGTCACTTTGCACCAGTTCGTGTTACAGGTTCATGCAAACACCAATCTACACTACATAAACACATAGTTATAAATTTTAGGGTTTTTGAAAACTGCAATCAAGTGAAAGCATTACATGTCAACCAAATGAGGGAATCCGATAAACAACCCCAAGCAACAGAATTTGGGTAAAAAAGCAAAAACAAATGTTTCTTAATGCCATCAGATGGGATATACCGTTCAATTGTTTTCACGGTCCCTTTTACAATACACAAATGGGACTCAAAGCCCTTGCGCAATTTCCCAAACATCATATGGCAATTCAAATTTTTATGGGGAACTGTTTCGGCATCATTCTTCGAGTTTCGGCAAAGAAACTAATGTTTCAACCATAGAAGATATGGTTGATCCGACGATCCAACATCTCTACAAATATGTTGCAATCAAAAAGTATAATGTGATCCGCAAAAAAAAAATAGATTTTCTCGAGAAGTGGTTCTGTTGGGTGTAATCTTGATCTAATTAGTAATTAGTTTGTTTATTATTAAATTAGTTATGTTTTAATTATTAGTTTGTCTAATTTGAATTTTTAAATGATGGTAGTTCTCCTTATATTGCACGATGGGTAAGAGAGTGCCTAGTTTTAAGTTAGTGGGGGTGTTAGTTTGCTTTTCCTAGGTTGTGTATGTTAGGCTAATATATAGTCTTTTCTTATGTTATGAAGGTAGCAGAAAGTTTTAGCAGCAAACTTTTCATTGTTTCTGTTTTCATTTTTTTCAGAAACTTTATTATAATATTGGTGAGTATTAAATTGAGTGCTAAATTGTAAGGCTCTTAACCCAACAGGTTCAAACTCATTTTCTCTAAACATAAACAAGTAAAGCTTCAAACAGTGAAATAAGTGAACTTACAACGTTCAAAGTTTCAGACAATGTTAGTTCAACAATATTCAAATTTCAAGTATTTGAAACTCAGGCAATGAAACAGATGATTGATGAACAATATTCAAACTAGAAACCAAATGTCCAAATTTCAAGTGTTTGAAACTTAAACAGTGAAACAGATGATTCAATAACCATATTCAAAACTGGAAACGATAACAGAATGTTGGACAAACTTCAGGAAAATATATCCAACTTTACCCATATTCTTATCGTGTGTATCCAACTTCAAAATGTACTATTGCATGGACTGTACTTTTAAAAATTGCAATTGTATATAATATGCGTATTAACATGTTGGTATAGTGCATGCAATAGCACATTTTTTAAATGTATAGTATATGCAATAGTACATTTTTAAAAGTATAGTATAGGCTCAAGTTCACATGAGACCAAACTGTTTCTTTGAGACCGGTGAAACCAACATTTTTTACATGAAACTTTACAGCAAAACATTGTAAAGGTAAAAATATTCCGAACATTCATTGTAAAAACACTGTAAAGGATACGTTCACAGTGTTTTTTGATGTAAAGGTTTGACTTTTTTTACCTTGACAACAATTTTGCTGTGAAGATTCAGGGTTATTTAGTTTTTACCTTCATGGCATTTTCGCTTTGAAGGTTTCGTTTTTTTTACCTTGCTTTGGATATTTTTTTACCTCAATAGTGTTTCTAGTATGAATATTCAAATTTTATTTACCTACACCGTTGTGAAGTTTTCATGCGTACAGTCTTGGTCTCATGCAGTCTCACGGAAACAGCTTAGACTCACGTGTCCTAAGTCGTATAGTATGTGCAATAACACATTTTGAAAGTATAGTACATGAATCAAACAAATAAAATAGGGAGAAAGTATAGTACATGCAATAGCACATTTTAAAGTTGGATACTGATACAGTTGGATACATTTTCATGAAGTTTGTCCTAAAATGTTCATAACTGGAAAGTGAAAACAAATCAAGTAATCAACAATATATTTGAAACAGGAAACAATATGAAAACTCAAACAAGGAAACAAATTAACAATCAAGCATTAGAATTTCAGAATTAAGTTCATGAATCAAACAAATGAAAATCAACAAAGATTACAGATGGTTTTTAAAGTCCTAAACTTTGATACCTTCAGTTTGACTTGAATCAAATTTGAGCGATTCAAGGAGAAAACTGATGAAATTCTGTTTCTAGATCTGGTGTCGAACTTGCACATAAATTACAAATCGATCGAGCTGTTAGGGTTTTCCGATTTCTAGGTTTGAGATCTAGCCTTCTTTAGGGTTTGATCGAATGTTTGCTGAAATCTGTGGAATTAGGGGAGGATTTTTAGAGTTTGGGGATTTTTATTTAAATAATTTATTAACTTATTTTGTTTTGTCATTGATGATGATAACCAATTTTTGTACTTAGCAATTATCCTATCTCATCAGTTTTACCTATAAATCCTCAATAACCTTATATCAAGTGCCATAATCCCACTAACCTGAGTACCTGATACATATATTTCAATTAAATAAAACCTAAAAAAAATGTGAGAGAGAGAGATGAGCGGTTCAATCAGTTTGGGGAAACCGACCGCTGAGTCCTCTTCTCGCGTACCACATCTCGTTGACGACCTTTCAGCCCGCGGACTGAAACCGCCACAAAGCCCGAAGGCACTACTGATAGCCTTAGGAGTGTTTGAGATTGTTTATCTAAGATGTTTATTGATTTATTCCGTTGCGGTAATAATAATGACTTTTTAATGTTTGGATAGGGAAAAAAAGAATTTGTTTATACCTTTGTAGCAAAGGGGCTAAAAAGTTTTTGAAATGTCATTTTATTCTAACTTGTTAAGTTTGGAAACCGGGTTACCTTTTTACCCTTATTTTTACTATAATAAACGTGTTCGTAACTCTCTTACGTATCCAATAATATGAAGAAAAAAAATGTCATTTCTGGTTATTTTATCCAAAACAAAAGACAAAAGTTGTTAAACACTAAAAAATCAACTTATCAACCTATCATGTGGTACAAACATAAGTTAATCCAAACACTTTTTATAAAGTTTCGCTTTCACACAACATAAGTTGATAAACACTATTACAAAAAAACGCATAAGTTGTTTTAAATAAGTAATCCCAAACATCGTACTTAAAATAACTTATTAGTTTTCTGTTTATTTTATATGTATAATAATTTCAAACACCCCCTAAAAAACACGAGAAAATAATTATTATAGCCAAAATAAGAAAATCGTTTCACCTCCAAGCCTTTCTCTCTGTCCGGTTGCAAATTTACCCAACGACGCGCCAAGATTCGGCCGCCAAAAAAAGAGTGGACCGCCAAAAAAAGAGTGGGCCGCCAAAACCAAGTTTCCTGCAGAAAAAAGAGTGGGTCGCCAAAAACCCACTCCATTGGCGACCCACTCTTGTTTAAACAATATATAGCTAAATTAAATATATAGATTTTTAAAAAACCCACTCTCCAATGGTTAAAACAAAAAATGGAGAGTGGGTCTCCAATGGGTCGCCAAAAACCAACATCCACAAAAATGGGTCTCCAATGGAGAGTGTGATGAGTACATACATACACAAAAATTGATGGGTCGCCAATGGAGAGTGTGTCTTGGCGGGCTGGTGGGTAGATATGCAATCGGAGGGAGAGAAAGGGTAGGAGGTGAAACGATTTTCTCATTTTGGCTATAATAATTATTTTCTCAAAAAACAATCTATCAAGCTTATTACATTTTGATACCGTTATAAACTAATCAAAACATTTTTTATAGAGCTCAATTTTGATATCAAATAAGTTGATAAACACTTTTACAAAAATGCATAAGTTGTTTTAAATATGCAACCACAAACACCCCCTTAATAAGCTATTGGTGGAAATAAATTACTATTATTTTTTTCTTAAAAGTGAGCTTTAGATATTTCTATAAATTTGGAGATTTCATTATCTCTATTTTTCTTTTTTAGCTTACGTTATAGAATAGTCATTAGATTGAACATATTTATTAATCTATAAAATATCAATTTTAAGGTAGTTATTATAGATGATTTAAGAAAACATCAGGGCTTGGTCCCATTTTTTTTTTTTTTTTGAACGGCAAAGAAAAGGACACTAGAGCGGAGCTTCGGCATGGCCAGCACCCCGACTAGCGAACTCAGAGAAACTTTATTAAACTACCAGGTATCAAAGACTGAGACACCACGCAAAAAAGCATAGTACAAAAATCAAGAAGCCACGAAACAACAACCAAAAACAGCAGACCAAAAGCCAGGAAAACAGAGAAGGAGACAATCAACCCGGATCAGTGGACGGGTATCGGTTCCAAGAGCTCCAGTTTACCTTTAACCTTGGGCTCCTACTTCCCAACCATAGAGCCGAATAGTTGGTAATCAAAGGGAAAAGATCAACATTCCTTACTTTGGCTCTTTCTTGATCACTAGTTGAAAAAAGAATATCGTTTCTCCATCTCCAAATATGCCAAACTGTTATAAAGCATACTCCTTGGAATGACTTATTCCATTTTTTCCTTCTGCCCTGTGAAGAAGTTAACTTTTTTTGTTGCTTCCAAATAGTCAAAACTTGGAATAGGAATTCTCCACCAATCCCATACTTATAGTTGGTCCCAATTTATAGTAGGACCCGACTAGACAAAATTAGTTGTAGTGGTCCTTCAGGTACATAATAGCATATATAACGGTTATGCAAATTGTTGGGTTTTTATGCGTTCCTCGTATCAAACTGACACGAAGAAAACTGTGGATTTCAATCCTAACTGGATGAGATACACGACAAAACTTTGTGATCAAACTGATCAATAAGTTTATCGAATCAAACCTAACTGGTTTGATACGTGCGGAAGCGATTTGGATATAAAACCCAAATATCCACAGATCTTTTCGTTTCAATTATAATAGTAATAGATTTGTTAGAGTGTTACCTGGAATGCTCGAGTTAGATCCACCCGTGATCGACCAAACGAAGATCCCTCTAGCAGGATTGAGTCCCCGATATGATGAAAAACAGCTAAGGATTAATCAAAGAACCAAAAACCGAACTGGTTTTGCTCTTGGATCGGCGCCGGTTTCAAAGGAGGAGGGAGGAGAGAATTTTCTGGTTTGTTTTTCTTGGTGGAATGAATTATGAAAACTGATAACCCATAGGCTTATTTTATATGGAGGAATTTCCATATAACTCAGTTTCCATAATTAGTTTCATAATTATCTTTGGCAAATATTCTTTTCTTTTCCTTAAAGAAAAATAACTAGATAATTATTTGTATTATTAATTATTATCCTATTATATATTTATTTACCTAATAAATATATAATTCAATAATTAATAAACTTATATATTTATTTATCTAATAAATATATAATTACTAACAAACCTTTAACTTTGGGATTTAGTACGGAAAATGCCCAACTGATTTATAATTAACTATTATAAACCTTAATCTCTCCAAACTGGGACTATCTTATTTATTCGGTTTACAGGTCCTCACAGGTGTGACCCTCGAGTGTCTAGTAACGTTGGATGTGTAATCACTGGTTTGCCAACTTCTGCACATAATTACTAACAGACTCCCACTTGTGCAAGTTGGCAATACCGTCTTGATCACACGGACCTAAGGAGGCCCCTAGACAGGCGCTTAGGCTAACCAGGTTACAAGAACTCTTATACCCAGATAGGTGATTTAAAATTTCCATATGAAAATGACATTAATGAAACAACTGTTCATAAATTGGGTATATCTTGGCTTTTCCCTTTGCAACACGATATTTCATCTATGAGTATGAGCATGGATTAAGTCAACTCTAAATACTCATGATTCTGTTTCTCGACTATCCGACCTCTACTGATAGGTAAACGACAAAGAACTAATCAGTTCGTTTGGGCATGGCCATGCACTTCATTAGTATATTCAGTCAGTCAAGGGGCCCAGAAATATCTCTCTTCGGAGAAGAGGTGCAAATCCCATCTTGCATATCTGCATTTAACACCACGGCTTCCGCTGAATCTAGTCACGCCCTTTATAGCCACCCTGTTACGGCGTAGCGGTTGAACGCACTAAGTATCCAGCAGTCCTCATGATATCAAACCGGATACCTCAGGTGATAGGGACAACCACTGTGAGATTCTACTTATGACAAAATCCAAGAAGTAGTCTCAACCGTGGATCACGTCCGATATTCGCTACTCTATCAAATATCTGTGCAACTCCTGGTCTACAACGCTTGTAGCTGTTATTCAACCACTGATCATAACTACCCAGAGGCTCACAATGACTTTAACGCCCTAACGGGTTCCCACCACGATAAGTTGTCACGGACAAATTTCGAATGAAAGACTGGAAACTAGTCTCATTCCTGGATCATAAAACATGCAAAATATAAAAGTGATAAAGAAAATAATTTTGTATAGTCCATATTACACTCTGTAATAATAACAAAATTAATAGCATTTCTTAATTACTTTTACGGTGTCTATTCAACGTTTTACTAAAATACTGATTTAAATGAAGTATCACCTAACTTCAGTTTAAACCCTTTGATTAATGTTTACCGTATTAATCAAAGTAACAACCAAAATAATACAAGTTTTGTATCATCTGATACAATCTACTTGATTCTACTAATCTTTGTTTTGCAAACACTTTTAAACAAAGATTAGACTTTTCTTTACCATATTCCATGAACTTGGAGACACTGGAATAACTCCTAGTTTTCCTGAATATGTAAAGTTTAAACTGCAACTTCCCTTAGTTGCTGTGTAGATGAATGATTTCTACCTGAAATCAGATAAAATTTCCATTTACCAAGCTGGCAAATTTCAGGAAATTTATTCTAGTGTTTACGACACTTTTAGAAAGATAATTAATATCTTTAATAATTATTCCAACACACTTTAATTATTGATTTCTCTCGAAGTCAATTATGACCTTATTTAGTTTCAAAGACTTTGAAACTTTCGTTCTACCCTTTTGACTAAAAGATAGATTCGTATATCTTATGAATTTACATCCTTCCTGGATCATGAATTCCGAGATATATACTAAATCAATAATTTTATCTTTTATTCTTTATCATGCACTAGATAGAGAATAACCTGGGCTCCCACTAACCTGTATGAAAACCAACTATTACTTAAAATTAACTATTGACTTAGTCAAAACTTGATTACTTAGTCAATTCTATTTCAAGTAATAAACACGAGAATTTTAACATTTATAAAACTTAACTGGATTATATTAAATCCTAATTCCGAAACTTGGAATTTTTCCTAGTTTTATAAATACTGATATTATCAATGATATTTGAAATAATATCCTAAATTCTTCTTAAAACATATGAGTAATAAATTTTGATCATAAAATACTTTCATAATCTTTTACTCATAAATGTTTTATTTAAAAACACATTCCTATAATTATAGTACTTCGTGTGTTTTTGACAGTTTTCATATACATTACTTCAAACTATTTTGATTGAAGCAATACTGTTAGTGTAATAGGCAACATCTCGGATCTAATTTTGAATCAAGTCTAATTTGACTTATACAGATTCAAAATATCATGCATAAAGATATCAAGACAATAGTTTTAAATTTTAAAACCGATAAGAATTCAAAAAATTCAAATTTTGGAAAGAAAAATTTAAAATTGTCTTGATAATATCTAAAAGTAATCTTGCATGCTGATCCTTGCAATCTGGGCACTTCACTTTTAATGACCACCTGCAAATAAACATTTGCTTCTAGGTGTCAACACACTTGTAAACTAACAAGCGAAAGTGATAATCTGAAGCAGTCACGAATACCTGAGGTGTTTATATCTGCTTCGTAACGCTTCGGGCAGTTATGCCTTCAATGACCGACTTCATGGCACTTGAAGTATTGATTCTCGGTTATTATTCTGTTAGGCTTAACCTTTTTACCCTTGCCTTTGCCTATATCATAAACATTGGGTGCACTCAGGGTAGCCAGAACTTGGCCCTTTCCCTTACTGGTGTTCCCATGCCCACGCTTCTTCTTTACTTCACCATTCTTGACCATAAGCACATCTTTGGTCTTGGTCTCCATTCTCAACTCAATTACTTATAATCTTCATACAGTGAGTTGAGTATCGTATTTGTTGCTAACTGCAACAAAACTGGGCGACTGAGCCTCTCTAGGTGATTAATGTGCCTCTTTATTTTCATGATCACTAACTGAGGTCCCCTTTGCCATCTTGCACGCGTTCAGTGCTCTACTGGCATCATAACGCTCTGTGCGTGCTTGCGTCTGAAACATGTCCCTCAACTGGCGGATCATGTTATAGGCATTTGTGTTTATGAGCCTCGTACGAAAAACTGGGCTCATAGTCGCAAGCATAAGATAGCCTACGTCCAGCAAATAATCGGAATGCTTTCTATAAGCGTTCCTGACAATGACAGTAGCTTTTGCTGGAGGGGCCTTCACCTAGAGGCTTTTCTAGGACATACTACTTTTTCTCGTGTCTGAGCACAATCATCAGACTGCGCTCCCATACGAAAAATTATACCTAGTAAGTTTGTCCTTTTCGAGAATGGAGCGAAGAGGGAGTTTATCAGTGTTGGTAATAGTGTTTGCTATCTACACATTTTAAAAACTTTGGTTTTAGTAACTGTGAAAGACTATTTCCAATAAATATCAATAAACCCTTAAATGATCAATTATTGGACTAGGATCCTAATTACATACGCCCTGATGACCGGTGTGTTCACGTCTCACCAGGACCACGTACTAACTAGGTAGGTAAGGACTTTTACCAATCATATCTAACTGACACGACTCCTAGATCTTTTCAGGACAACGGTAATTATCCGTACATGTTTCAGTCCCTCTAAGTGCTTTTTGGCCCGGTACCACCCGGTAAACTTAACAGAACCAAAACAGATCTCACCATTTTGGGACTTGGACACTTTACTCTGGCCGGTACCACCCGGAGATAATTCGCAGAGTCTTGTTAATCCCCTCCAGCTTCGGTTTGAACGCGGTCGTTCAAGGTGTGTTCACTTACAACGGCCGCGTACCTTACGCCGGAGGTGCCCCTAGATGGGTTGCACTCTGATCTATGATTTTCGGGGTTTTTAATTAATTTTGAAAAACCTTTTAGTTCCAGTATTTTTGAAAATCTATACTTTTGAAAAACTGATTGTTTAGAAGGTAACTGATGTTTAAACTAACTGTTTAAACATGCTTGCTATTTTAAAACTAACTGTTTTAAAGAGCACTTGCTAATTAAAAACTAACTGTTTTAATAAGCACACTTGCTAATCAAAACTACCTGTCTTGATAGCATATTTGTTGACCAAAACTAACTGTTTTATCAACTTGCCTTTTCATACAAAACAGTCTTATTATTGAGGTTTTAAATAAAATCTACCGTTTCAAAAAGGTTTATAAAACTGGTAATTTTAATTATAAAACCTGTCCGCTCTTGTGATTTTATCTAGTTTTAAAAAATTCTCTTATTTTAAAACATTTTGATATAATTATAAAATCACAACCACGCAGTTAATATGTCAACAACCACGCAGTTAGAGCTAACTAATTATAGGTTTGCCAACTTTTATTCCTAAGGACCAATAATGACCTATTTTTCTAAAGGATTTCTAACACCTCGCGTAGCTCCCACTGGCTCCCCGGTATCTTCGTTAGTACTCCAGAAAAGAAAATTTGGGTTTTTCTTGCGTAGCTCCCACTGGCCTTCGGCATTCTCGATGGAACTCCAAAAAAAAAGGAAAAATAACTATCCTATGGTCATTATTACAAAGGGGTTGTAAATGGCACGCAGGCCTCCCCAAATTTAATCCAAAAGGTCTAAGTTGGCAAGCCCTATAATAGATATATACGAAAGCATATATATACTCAAGCAACCACGCATTTATATATATTAAACAATATAATAAAGCGATAAAGAAATCCTAGATCCGTTAAAAATTATCTTGTTCCGTTTATCGCAAAACTTGGTTTATAAAACAAACTGTTTATAAACCGAAACTAATATTTTAAACTGAAAACGGTTTTTACTTGAATTATAAAAATACTAAGATTTATAATCAATAAATCTATTTATAAAGCAAAACCGATTTTCTAAAATATTTGCTTTTTATCTAAAAGTTATATCAAAACCCGGTCCTCGAACAAACTGGTCGGAAAAATAAACATTGGACCGTAAACTGTGTCGTGGTTTGACCAACTGGTCAAAACATGATACTAGACTTATTTGACCAAACGGGTCAAATAACAGGTTTGATAAAACACAATTTTACTCGGGATAATTATTAACTAAAAATCCCTTAAACATAATTTTATAAGATAATCAAATTTATCTAAATAAAATTAATTCGGATAAAAAGCCTAAAACCAATAAAACCCTTTTGGGCCTCAAGTTGGGTCCAAAAATTCTGGGTTTCAGGCCCGTTATTACCGAAGCCCACTAGAATCGAGAAACCCGTAATAACACGATCCGCGATCGACCGACAAATTGCCGCCGATTACGCAATCGCCTCCGTACCTTTCGTCGTCAATCACCACCGCCTGGTGGTGGTCAAACGCCGCCATCACCGCTGACCACCGCCGCTATCGGCGACAACTGGTGTTCGCATCCCTCTCGGCCTACCACCGGTCTGGTGGCTTGGCCAGAGGGTCACCATGGTGCCATGGTGCAGCCACGGTATAAGCCATGGGCTGCCTTGGCGCGAGCCTTGGTGTAATGATGGTTCTTGGCACGGCCTAGACCATGGCATCGACCATGGCCAACCAATCTGTTGGACCATGGCCTAGTGGCAATTCAAGCCATAGTCTGATGGCAAGACATGCCACGGCCTGATGGCCAGGCAAGCCACGGCCTGATGGCCAGGCAAGCCACGGCCTGATGGCGATCCAAGCCACGGCCTAGAAACGATCTGACCATGGTCTGGTACGAGACCGGCCATGGTCTGGGGTGTGTTTAGACCACGGTCGAGTGGTGATTAAGCCACGGCTCTGTGGCTATTAAGGCCACGACCTATGGTGCTACGTGGCCCACGGCCTGGTGGTAGCTAAGCCACCACCTGGTGGTCCGGCCGGCTGCTGCCGCCGTACGCCACGGCTGGTGATCGATTGGGTGGTCCTGTCGGTCGTTTGCCACTGTTCCGCCACCGATCACCGCTACCCCATGGGTTTTTCGCGCTTTTCAATTTTTTAACGATAAACATAAACTGATAAAATAGGCTAAGAATAAACCTTTTCACAAAACTGATAAAGATTGAATTTTTATACGAGACTGATAAATATCAAAACTTGATAAATATCAAATCTTTATACAAAACTGATAAAGATTTAAACTGATAAAAATTAAACCTTTATTCTAAACTGATAAAGATTGAATTTTTATACAAGACTGATAAATATCAAAACTTGATAAATATCAAATCTTTATACAAAACTGATAAAGATTTAAACTGATAAAAATTAAACCTTTATTCTAAACTGATAAAGATTGAATTTTTATACAAAACTGATAAATATCAAAACTTGATAAATATCAAATCTTTATACAAAACTGATAAAGATTTAAACTGATAAAAATTAAACCTTTACTCTAAACTGATAAAGATTGAATTTTTATACAAAACTGATAAATATCAAAACTTGATAAATATCAAATCTTTATCCAAAACCTGATAAAGATTAAATCTTTATACAAACTGATAAAGATTAACCTTTATACAATAAAACAATAATTCAAACGGATCTAATAAACAATTAAATAAAATAAAACGAATAAACCTGTGGCTCTGATACCACTGTTGGGTTTTTATGCGTTCCTCGTATCAAACTGACACGAAGAAAACTGTGGATTTCAATCCTAACTGGATGAGATACACGACAAAACTTTGTGATCAAACTGATCAATAAGTTTATCGAATCAAACCTAACTGGTTTGATACGTGCGGAAGCGATTTGGATATAAAACCCAAATATCCACAGATCTTTTCGTTTCAATTATAATAGTAATAGATTTGTTAGAGTGTTACCTGGAATGCTCGAGTTAGATCCACCCGTGATCGACCAAACGAAGATCCCTCTAGCAGGATTGAGTCCCCGATATGATGAAAAACAGCTAAGGATTAATCAAAGAACCAAAAACCGAACTGGTTTTGCTCTTGGATCGGCGCCGGTTTCAAAGGAGGAGGGAGGAGAGAATTTTCTGGTTTGTTTTTCTTGGTGGAATGAATTATGAAAACTGATAACCCATAGGCTTATTTTATATGGAGGAATTTCCATATAACTCAGTTTCCATAATTAGTTTCATAATTATCTTTGGCAAATATTCTTTTCTTTTCCTTAAAGAAAAATAACTAGATAATTATTTGTATTATTAATTATTATCCTATTATATATTTATTTACCTAATAAATATATAATTCAATAATTAATAAACTTATATATTTATTTATCTAATAAATATATAATTACTAACAAACCTTTAACTTTGGGATTTAGTACGGAAAATGCCCAACTGATTTATAATTAACTATTATAAACCTTAATCTCTCCAAACTGGGACTATCTTATTTATTCGGTTTACAGGTCCTCACAGGTGTGACCCTCGAGTGTCTAGTAACGTTGGATGTGTAATCACTGGTTTGCCAACTTCTGCACATAATTACTAACAGACTCCCACTTGTGCAAGTTGGCAATACCGTCTTGATCACACGGACCTAAGGAGGCCCCTAGACAGGCGCTTAGGCTAACCAGGTTACAAGAACTCTTATACCCAGATAGGTGATTTAAAATTTCCATATGAAAATGACATTAATGAAACAACTGTTCATAAATTGGGTATATCTTGGCTTTTCCCTTTGCAACACGATATTTCATCTATGAGTATGAGCATGGATTAAGTCAACTCTAAATACTCATGATTCTGTTTCTCGACTATCCGACCTCTACTGATAGGTAAACGACAAAGAACTAATCAGTTCGTTTGGGCATGGCCATGCACTTCATTAGTATATTCAGTCAGTCAAGGGGCCCAGAAATATCTCTCTTCGGAGAAGAGGTGCAAATCCCATCTTGCATATCTGCATTTAACACCACGGCTTCCGCTGAATCTAGTCACGCCCTTTATAGCCACCCTGTTACGGCGTAGCGGTTGAACGCACTAAGTATCCAGCAGTCCTCATGATATCAAACCGGATACCTCAGGTGATAGGGACAACCACTGTGAGATTCTACTTATGACAAAATCCAAGAAGTAGTCTCAACCGTGGATCACGTCCGATATTCGCTACTCTATCAAATATCTGTGCAACTCCTGGTCTACAACGCTTGTAGCTGTTATTCAACCACTGATCATAACTACCCAGAGGCTCACAATGACTTTAACGCCCTAACGGGTTCCCACCACGATAAGTTGTCACGGACAAATTTCGAATGAAAGACTGGAAACTAGTCTCATTCCTGGATCATAAAACATGCAAAATATAAAAGTGATAAAGAAAATAATTTTGTATAGTCCATATTACACTCTGTAATAATAACAAAATTAATAGCATTTCTTAATTACTTTTACGGTGTCTATTCAACGTTTTACTAAAATACTGATTTAAATGAAGTATCACCTAACTTCAGTTTAAACCCTTTGATTAATGTTTACCGTATTAATCAAAGTAACAACCAAAATAATACAAGTTTTGTATCATCTGATACAATCTACTTGATTCTACTAATCTTTGTTTTGCAAACACTTTTAAACAAAGATTAGACTTTTCTTTACCATATTCCATGAACTTGGAGACACTGGAATAACTCCTAGTTTTCCTGAATATGTAAAGTTTAAACTGCAACTTCCCTTAGTTGCTGTGTAGATGAATGATTTCTACCTGAAATCAGATAAAATTTCCATTTACCAAGCTGGCAAATTTCAGGAAATTTATTCTAGTGTTTACGACACTTTTAGAAAGATAATTAATATCTTTAATAATTATTCCAACACACTTTAATTATTGATTTCTCTCGAAGTCAATTATGACCTTATTTAGTTTCAAAGACTTTGAAACTTTCGTTCTACCCTTTTGACTAAAAGATAGATTCGTATATCTTATGAATTTACATCCTTCCTGGATCATGAATTCCGAGATATATACTAAATCAATAATTTTATCTTTTATTCTTTATCATGCACTAGATAGAGAATAACCTGGGCTCCCACTAACCTGTATGAAAACCAACTATTACTTAAAATTAACTATTGACTTAGTCAAAACTTGATTACTTAGTCAATTCTATTTCAAGTAATAAACACGAGAATTTTAACATTTATAAAACTTAACTGGATTATATTAAATCCTAATTCCGAAACTTGGAATTTTTCCTAGTTTTATAAATACTGATATTAT
Source organism: Centaurea solstitialis (assembly GCA_030169165.1). Lineage (NCBI taxonomy): Eukaryota > Viridiplantae > Streptophyta > Magnoliopsida > Asterales > Asteraceae > Centaurea > Centaurea solstitialis. The sequence continues at coordinate 57,858,935 of CM058047.1, read as the reverse complement.
CAATGATATTTGAAATAATATCCTAAATTCTTCTTAAAACATATGAGTAATAAATTTTGATCATAAAATACTTTCATAATCTTTTACTCATAAATGTTTTATTTAAAAACACATTCCTATAATTATAGTACTTCGTGTGTTTTTGACAGTTTTCATATACATTACTTCAAACTATTTTGATTGAAGCAATACTGTTAGTGTAATAGGCAACATCTCGGATCTAATTTTGAATCAAGTCTAATTTGACTTATACAGATTCAAAATATCATGCATAAAGATATCAAGACAATAGTTTTAAATTTTAAAACCGATAAGAATTCAAAAAATTCAAATTTTGGAAAGAAAAATTTAAAATTGTCTTGATAATATCTAAAAGTAATCTTGCATGCTGATCCTTGCAATCTGGGCACTTCACTTTTAATGACCACCTGCAAATAAACATTTGCTTCTAGGTGTCAACACACTTGTAAACTAACAAGCGAAAGTGATAATCTGAAGCAGTCACGAATACCTGAGGTGTTTATATCTGCTTCGTAACGCTTCGGGCAGTTATGCCTTCAATGACCGACTTCATGGCACTTGAAGTATTGATTCTCGGTTATTATTCTGTTAGGCTTAACCTTTTTACCCTTGCCTTTGCCTATATCATAAACATTGGGTGCACTCAGGGTAGCCAGAACTTGGCCCTTTCCCTTACTGGTGTTCCCATGCCCACGCTTCTTCTTTACTTCACCATTCTTGACCATAAGCACATCTTTGGTCTTGGTCTCCATTCTCAACTCAATTACTTATAATCTTCATACAGTGAGTTGAGTATCGTATTTGTTGCTAACTGCAACAAAACTGGGCGACTGAGCCTCTCTAGGTGATTAATGTGCCTCTTTATTTTCATGATCACTAACTGAGGTCCCCTTTGCCATCTTGCACGCGTTCAGTGCTCTACTGGCATCATAACGCTCTGTGCGTGCTTGCGTCTGAAACATGTCCCTCAACTGGCGGATCATGTTATAGGCATTTGTGTTTATGAGCCTCGTACGAAAAACTGGGCTCATAGTCGCAAGCATAAGATAGCCTACGTCCAGCAAATAATCGGAATGCTTTCTATAAGCGTTCCTGACAATGACAGTAGCTTTTGCTGGAGGGGCCTTCACCTAGAGGCTTTTCTAGGACATACTACTTTTTCTCGTGTCTGAGCACAATCATCAGACTGCGCTCCCATACGAAAAATTATACCTAGTAAGTTTGTCCTTTTCGAGAATGGAGCGAAGAGGGAGTTTATCAGTGTTGGTAATAGTGTTTGCTATCTACACATTTTAAAAACTTTGGTTTTAGTAACTGTGAAAGACTATTTCCAATAAATATCAATAAACCCTTAAATGATCAATTATTGGACTAGGATCCTAATTACATACGCCCTGATGACCGGTGTGTTCACGTCTCACCAGGACCACGTACTAACTAGGTAGGTAAGGACTTTTACCAATCATATCTAACTGACACGACTCCTAGATCTTTTCAGGACAACGGTAATTATCCGTACATGTTTCAGTCCCTCTAAGTGCTTTTTGGCCCGGTACCACCCGGTAAACTTAACAGAACCAAAACAGATCTCACCATTTTGGGACTTGGACACTTTACTCTGGCCGGTACCACCCGGAGATAATTCGCAGAGTCTTGTTAATCCCCTCCAGCTTCGGTTTGAACGCGGTCGTTCAAGGTGTGTTCACTTACAACGGCCGCGTACCTTACGCCGGAGGTGCCCCTAGATGGGTTGCACTCTGATCTATGATTTTCGGGGTTTTTAATTAATTTTGAAAAACCTTTTAGTTCCAGTATTTTTGAAAATCTATACTTTTGAAAAACTGATTGTTTAGAAGGTAACTGATGTTTAAACTAACTGTTTAAACATGCTTGCTATTTTAAAACTAACTGTTTTAAAGAGCACTTGCTAATTAAAAACTAACTGTTTTAATAAGCACACTTGCTAATCAAAACTACCTGTCTTGATAGCATATTTGTTGACCAAAACTAACTGTTTTATCAACTTGCCTTTTCATACAAAACAGTCTTATTATTGAGGTTTTAAATAAAATCTACCGTTTCAAAAAGGTTTATAAAACTGGTAATTTTAATTATAAAACCTGTCCGCTCTTGTGATTTTATCTAGTTTTAAAAAATTCTCTTATTTTAAAACATTTTGATATAATTATAAAATCACAACCACGCAGTTAATATGTCAACAACCACGCAGTTAGAGCTAACTAATTATAGGTTTGCCAACTTTTATTCCTAAGGACCAATAATGACCTATTTTTCTAAAGGATTTCTAACACCTCGCGTAGCTCCCACTGGCTCCCCGGTATCTTCGTTAGTACTCCAGAAAAGAAAATTTGGGTTTTTCTTGCGTAGCTCCCACTGGCCTTCGGCATTCTCGATGGAACTCCAAAAAAAAAAGGAAAAATAACTATCCTATGGTCATTATTACAAAGGGGTTGTAAATGGCACGCAGGCCTCCCCAAATTTAATCCAAAAGGTCTAAGTTGGCAAGCCCTATAATAGATATATACGAAAGCATATATATACTCAAGCAACCACGCATTTATATATATTAAACAATATAATAAAGCGATAAAGAAATCCTAGATCCGTTAAAAATTATCTTGTTCCGTTTATCGCAAAACTTGGTTTATAAAACAAACTGTTTATAAACCGAAACTAATATTTTAAACTGAAAACGGTTTTTACTTGAATTATAAAAATACTAAGATTTATAATCAATAAATCTATTTATAAAGCAAAACCGATTTTCTAAAATATTTGCTTTTTATCTAAAAGTTATATCAAAACCCGGTCCTCGAACAAACTGGTCGGAAAAATAAACATTGGACCGTAAACTGTGTCGTGGTTTGACCAACTGGTCAAAACATGATACTAGACTTATTTGACCAAACGGGTCAAATAACAGGTTTGATAAAACACAATTTTACTCGGGATAATTATTAACTAAAAATCCCTTAAACATAATTTTATAAGATAATCAAATTTATCTAAATAAAATTAATTCGGATAAAAAGCCTAAAACCAATAAAACCCTTTTGGGCCTCAAGTTGGGTCCAAAAATTCTGGGTTTCAGGCCCGTTATTACCGAAGCCCACTAGAATCGAGAAACCCGTAATAACACGATCCGCGATCGACCGACAAATTGCCGCCGATTACGCAATCGCCTCGTACCTTTCGTCGTCAATCACCACCGCCTGGTGGTGGTCAAACGCCGCCATCACCGCTGACCACCGCCGCTATCGGCGACAACTGGTGTTCGCATCCCTCTCGGCCTACCACCGGTCTGGTGGCTTGGCCAGAGGGTCACCATGGTGCCATGGTGCAGCCACGGTATAAGCCATGGGCTGCCTTGGCGCGAGCCTTGGTGTAATGATGGTTCTTGGCACGGCCTAGACCATGGCATCGACCATGGCCAACCAATCTGTTGGACCATGGCCTAGTGGCAATTCAAGCCATAGTCTGATGGCAAGACATGCCACGGCCTGATGGCCAGGCAAGCCACGGCCTGATGGCCAGGCAAGCCACGGCCTGATGGCGATCCAAGCCACGGCCTAGAAACGATCTGACCATGGTCTGGTACGAGACCGGCCATGGTCTGGGGTGTGTTTAGACCACGGTCGAGTGGTGATTAAGCCACGGCTCTGTGGCTATTAAGGCCACGACCTATGGTGCTACGTGGCCCACGGCCTGGTGGTAGCTAAGCCACCACCTGGTGGTCCGGCCGGCTGCTGCCGCCGTACGCCACGGCTGGTGATCGATTGGGTGGTCCTGTCGGTCGTTTGCCACTGTTCCGCCACCGATCACCGCTACCCCATGGGTTTTTCGCGCTTTTCAATTTTTTAACGATAAACATAAACTGATAAAATAGGCTAAGAATAAACCTTTTCACAAAACTGATAAAGATTGAATTTTTATACGAGACTGATAAATATCAAAACTTGATAAATATCAAATCTTTATACAAAACTGATAAAGATTTAAACTGATAAAAATTAAACCTTTATTCTAAACTGATAAAGATTGAATTTTTATACAAGACTGATAAATATCAAAACTTGATAAATATCAAATCTTTATACAAAACTGATAAAGATTTAAACTGATAAAAATTAAACCTTTATTCTAAACTGATAAAGATTGAATTTTTATACAAAACTGATAAATATCAAAACTTGATAAATATCAAATCTTTATACAAAACTGATAAAGATTTAAACTGATAAAAATTAAACCTTTACTCTAAACTGATAAAGATTGAATTTTTATACAAAACTGATAAATATCAAAACTTGATAAATATCAAATCTTTATCCAAAACCTGATAAAGATTAAATCTTTATACAAACTGATAAAGATTAACCTTTATACAATAAAACAATAATTCAAACGGATCTAATAAACAATTAAATAAAATAAAACGAATAAACCTGTGGCTCTGATACCACTGTTGGGTTTTTATGCGTTCCTCGTATCAAACTGACACGAAGAAAACTGTGGATTTCAATCCTAACTGGATGAGATACACGACAAAACTTTGTGATCAAACTGATCAATAAGTTTATCGAATCAAACCTAACTGGTTTGATACGTGCGGAAGCGATTTGGATATAAAACCCAAATATCCACAGATCTTTTCGTTTCAATTATAATAGTAATAGATTTGTTAGAGTGTTACCTGGAATGCTCGAGTTAGATCCACCCGTGATCGACCAAACGAAGATCCCTCTAGCAGGATTGAGTCCCCGATATGATGAAAAACAGCTAAGGATTAATCAAAGAACCAAAAACCGAACTGGTTTTGCTCTTGGATCGGCGCCGGTTTCAAAGGAGGAGGGAGGAGAGAATTTTCTGGTTTGTTTTTCTTGGTGGAATGAATTATGAAAACTGATAACCCATAGGCTTATTTTATATGGAGGAATTTCCATATAACTCAGTTTCCATAATTAGTTTCATAATTATCTTTGGCAAATATTCTTTTCTTTTCCTTAAAGAAAAATAACTAGATAATTATTTGTATTATTAATTATTATCCTATTATATATTTATTTACCTAATAAATATATAATTCAATAATTAATAAACTTATATATTTATTTATCTAATAAATATATAATTACTAACAAACCTTTAACTTTGGGATTTAGTACGGAAAATGCCCAACTGATTTATAATTAACTATTATAAACCTTAATCTCTCCAAACTGGGACTATCTTATTTATTCGGTTTACAGGTCCTCACAGGTGTGACCCTCGAGTGTCTAGTAACGTTGGATGTGTAATCACTGGTTTGCCAACTTCTGCACATAATTACTAACACAAATATTCTCTTAACTAGCCTACTTAGAATAATTTTCAATCATTTTTTTCTATAAGTGTTTATTACAAGTTTGTTTTCTTCATTATATTAGTGAAGTAAAACCATTATTTATTAGTTGTTACTATTAAAACTTTTTTTTGAACGGCAATTTTACTCACACACACGTTTCGGGGGTATTCGGATCCATACGGGCACCAACTAATCCCCGCGCCCATGAGCCGACCCGAAGGCCAACCCATGGACTCGCCCTTGAACCGACCCGAAGGCCGGTCAGGAGTTGGATACCGCATAAGAGGTCTATAAGGCCTTTATTTGATGTAATTTTTCAATTAAACTTTTTTGTTGTTCCTAAAGCTTGAGGCATTGTTGGAATACAATAAAAAGATCAGTTCTATTGGTTTCTAAAATTTTAATAAAACCATGTCTTTTAATCAAGCCTCATAACACTTCCTAATTTACTGGTCTTGTTGTTTGTAATTATGTTTTAAGTATTTAACAACTAAGGCCTTAACTGACCCCTACTCCCTACCGAACCCGTCCCATTTCGAGCATGACTTCGAGCGAGTATCGAACCTCTATCTATTCCAAACATTGTTTGATCATCTCAAGAATACATAGTTGTAATTGTAAAGGTTATGGAAAAAGCAATGCCATGACCCATAAGCAAACAAAAATAAGCCCAACTTTCATTGGGCCTATTGTAAAAGATAAAGCCCATGGAATTAGTATTTTATGTTAGTTGTCATCGTTTAACTAGTTTGAATTTAAAATTTTTGATTAATAAAAAAAACTTAAAAGTTTTGCTTGACAAACTAGGTTGAATTTAAAATTTTTGACTAAAGAAACAAAAGAAAATCTCTTTTCTAAGGTTATGTTTGATAAGCTAGCTGATAGTTGATAAGCTCGTTGATAAACAAATTATTTTTGACAAAACTAGTTTATGAATATATGTAAAATGACCAAAAAGAGCATTTTCAATAAATAATATATTATAAATATTTTATAATATAATTAAAACAAATCTCTATTAACATATTTAAAATAAATTTTAAATAATATAACATGTTAACTAATACAAACAAAGTAATACAAAATTAAATAATATAATATGTTGATTGAAAAGAATATAAATTTGATTATTATATATACTATAAATTTAGAATTTATTAAAACAAGTTTTTTTTTTAAATCTATATTAATTTATGATTTAAATTACTATTACATATAACAAAAAAAAATAAGCTTTATCAACTTCAAATATCCTAACTAATTAGTAATTTTAATGGAATATAATTAAGAGTTAGATTAAATATTTTTTTATTAAACTATTTAGCATATTCTAATTATCATTGAAATTAAAAATATATTTTAATTCTATGTAACTTATATAAATATTTTAAAAATTGTTATAGTTTTTTGATGACTAAACATAGTAAATAATAATTGATATAATTGATAACTTTTGAAAATAATTTATATGTAACTAATAGTTAATTTTAGTATTATAAATTAATAATTATTAATAATAAATAAATAGTATTTGTTTTAATTGATAATAGTTGATATTAATAAAGTATATAATTGGAAAAAGAACAAAAAACTTCTCATAGGCATTGTTTTTCTAAAATAGAGAATGAAACATCAAAATCTCTAAAACCTTTTTTTTCCATATCCAACAGCTCTTTTATTTAGAGATTTTATCAGCACTTATATCATTAAAATATACATCATATTTATTATCCCAATAAACTTTTTAAAAACTTTAAAACAATTGGTGAAATATATTAAAATAATGTTTCTCTCTCCTCATTTAGAGGTTTTAGAGATTTCTCTATATTTAGAGAAAACATCAACTTTTTCTATTTTAGCAATTGGTTTAGCAATGTTGTTGGAGCAATTTAAAAAGAAAAAAACTCATTTTTTTCTATTTTAGCAATGTTGTTGGAGATGCTCTAAAGCATCTCCAACAGCATTGCTAAAAAAATTTCTAAAATGGAGAAAACAAGCTAAAATCTCTAAAAATATTTTCTATCATCTCCAACAGTTTTGCTATTTTAGAGAATCAATCATTATTTTTATTATTAAAATATTTAATATATTTAGTATTCAATAAAAAATTAACCAACTTTTAAAGAATTGGTGGAATGGATTAAAAAGTAGTTTCTCTCTCCTCATATAGAGATTTTAGAGAAATCTCTAAATTTAGAGAAAACCTAAACTTTTTCTATTTTAGCAATCCATTTAGCAATGCTGTTGGAGCATTTTAGAAGAAAAAAAACCATTTTTTCTATTTTAGCAATGCTGTTGGAGATGCTCTAAAGTAGCTTATTTTTGAGGTAAATGTTTTGATGGACATAATAAAGTAGCTTATTTATGATGAGCTTTTTGTTCTTTTTCCAATTATACCATTTATTAATATTAACCATTATCAATTAAAATAAATATTAATATTTATTATTATTATTATCATTATTTATAGTAATTAAATTTAATTATACATTATATGTTAATTATTTTTAAAAGCTGTCAATTATTATTCACCATGATTACTTATCAAAAAACAAATATAACAATTTTTAAAATATTTATGTAAATTACATAGAATTAAAGCTATATTTTTTATTTCATAGATAATTAAATCATGCTAAATAATTTAATAAAAAAATATTTAATCTAACTTTTAACAAAATTCTTTTAGAATTACTAATTAGTTAGAACATTTGAAGTTGATGAAGCTTATTTTTATTTTTGTTATATGTACTAATAATTTAAATTATAAATTAATGTAGATTTAAAAAAACTTGTTTTAACAAATTCTAAATCTATAGTATGTACAAATATCAAATTTATATTCTTTCAATCAACATATTATATTATTTAATTTTGTATTATTTTGTTTGTACTAGTTAACATGTTATATTATTTGAGATTTATTTTAATTATATTAATAGAGATTTGTTTTAATTATATTATAAAGTATTGGGAATCGATTATTTATTCAAAATGTCTTTTTTGGTTATTTTACGTATTCATAAGCTAATTTGTCAAACATAATTTGTTCATCGGCTAGCTTATCAGTTGTCAGATAGTTTGTCAAACATAGTCTTAAGCTACTCAAACGTAGCTTTTCAAAAAGTTAGCTTATAAGTTACTTTATGTCCATTCAAAATGTCTTAAAAATAAACTAGTTGATAAGCTAGCTAATGTTTACCAAACAATGCCTAAAAACTAAAAAATAAAATATGAATAGAGAAGAGAAAAGAAAAAATGGAGAAAGAATAAAAATTGAATAGTAAATTGAAGTGGTATATTTACAATAAAATAATAATTAAACATAGTTTATAATAGTTAAACATATTATTTTTTACATAAAAATATACTTATATCTTCAGAATTTAATAATACAATATAACAATTATTGAAAATAATAATAATAGTCGTAGTAAGAAAGATAGAAAAATAAAAATATAGTGATAAAAATGGAAAAACAATCAATACCACAACATGCCATTGGTGGAATTTCTAATTATAAAATAAATAATCGAGTAATTAATTTTTATAGCCATTTGAAAAATAGAGATTTACCTCCTAACCAATCTCTCGCTCACTTTACCGATTTAACCATCATCCCCGCCCCAATTTGTGGAATTTCCGATTGTAAAATACATAATTTTCTGACACCTAAAAAGGTCAAAAGAAAACATTTAAAGTGTGAAATATGCACCAGATATACTATTAAACTTCATAAATAAATAAAAAATTCTATATAAATTTTATGTTGAAATTTAAATTATTTCTTTCAATCAGATATATCTGAAACAAAACAAATGCAAATGAATTTTGGTCATATCATATGATCTGTTTTTACATATTTATTTACAAGTTTTTTTTTTCTCTCTTAAATTATAGATGACATAATTTGTGGTTGAATAATAGATTACAGAGAAAAAAAATATATTTTTATGATATTGTTTTAAAAAGTATTATTGAACATTAGCTTTCAAGACTAAAAGTCTAAAACGCCTTCCGTTGTCAACAAATAGGTCGACATAAACCTTACGTCTTTTAATTTGCATGTCCAATTGTCCATGCCAGATTTACTTTCTTTAAGTTTTTAATGTAATTTTTTTTGCCAATCAGTAATAATTATAAGACTACTCTATCCATATCTCTTTACAGGAGGGGGGGGGGGGGGGGGGGGGGGGTATGACTATAGTAGGTGGTGTAAGGCCTATGGTATCGTCCGCGGGCATACCTTTGGGCTTCATCGGGTAGGCGAGGGCTGCGATAACGGGGCAGCGGATTTCATATGCGGGCTTGGCAACGGGTTTGGAAATCTAAAACTACCCGCCCCCTCCTTCTCTTTCCCTCTCTCTCTCTAACCATTAATTATTATAAAAGTTTTTCCTTTGTGAGTATATAGAGAGAGAGAGAGGGAGAGATGCGGTTTCATACGAGAACGATGTCAATTTAATAAAATAAGAGGAAGATTCTTTGTCACACATTTTCAGTTACGGTGGACGCGATCACGGAGGGTGGAGATGATTAGAGGAGGGTGACCCGGTCAAAATCGCATTTATTGACCGGATAAATGGTGGAGATCATTTTTCTAATTCTCATTTTTTTAGCACTTCTCATTTGAACACTTCTCTCTCTCTCTCTCTCTCTCTCTCTTCTCTCTCTCTACACACACACACGCGCGCGCGCATATATAGAAAGAGGTTCAAACGAGAACGATAACTTTTTAAAAACTCTTTTTTCATGTACAAAATCATAGGCGAGGACGCGGGCCACTTCCACGTGACTTAAAGTCGTGGACAAGTCGCGTACGTTATTAGTCATATATGATTTTGTTCGCGAATCATATTTGATTTTGTATTGTGAATCATATTCATATATGATTTTGTACATCAATAAAGTTTTTCTTAAAATGATAACGTTCTCATATGAACTCACCTATATATATAAATTAAAAAGAAAAAAATTAAGGGTATTGAGGGTAGCGGTACTTCTATTGAGGGTAAGGTAGGGGTATGAAGGGAAAGCTGATATGACGCTTATGTAGCCGTGAGGGTTGTAAGGGTTTGTGGGTAGCGGTACCAATAACCTAAAGTAGTGGGCTTACAGGAGAGGGTATAAGGCCATCCTCTATGGAACCTGCCATACCTGCCATACCTGCTGCCACATCAGCTGCCACATCAGCTTTCCCACTACCCTACCAACTCCATACCTTTCATCCACTATCATACCCCTCATACCCTTCCCTTTATTTTTTTAATTTTCATTTCATACCCTTCATTTTATTTTATTTTTATCTCAAACCCTTCATTTTATTTTTTTAAAATAAACATTAGAATTAAATTAAATAAACAATAAAATTTATAATTATATTAAATAACTAACATTAAAATTAAAATTACATTAAAATTAAAATTACGTTAAAATTAAAACTAAAAAAATACAATACAATTAGTTATTGCCGTGTGACGAAGAGTTCCACACGTGTATAGATAAATCGTGGCGAAGGTTGGCGTGCCTCTCTGAGTTTTTCACTAGGTTGACGTTTCTTGCTCGGTCTTCTTCGGAGATAGTTGTTTCAATCTCTCCCGGTAAAACCTCCGTCGGATCAAAAGGATAATGTGAGAAGCCTTCGTCTTCACGAATCATGTTGTGTAAAATTATACACGTGTGCATGATGAGTGATAATTTCCGTTGTGTCCATACTCGCGCCGGGTATTTTACAACGTGCCATTTATCTTTAAGCGTGGCGAATGTCCGTTCGATGTCTTTTCTAGCCGATTCTTGACGTGTCTTGAAATGGACTCGTGGCTCTTCAACTGGGTACCTAAATGCTTTCACGAAGGTCGTCCACTCGGGATATATCCCGTCGGCAAGATAATACTCGTGCGGGTAGTGTGTGTTATTCACTACAAAAGAACTATCGGGCGCTTTATTTTCGAATAAATCGTTGAAAATCGGTGATTGATTCACAACGATTATGTCGTTCGTGGCACCCGGTACCCCGAAAAATGCGTGCCAGATCCATTGATCTTGCGAGGCGACCGCTTCTAGAATTACCGACGGTCCAGTATGATCACCTCTATGGAATTGGCCCCTCCATGCCATGGGACAATTCTTCCAGTACCAATGCATACAGTCAATGCTACCAAGCATGCCGGGTAAACCGTGGGTTTGTTCATGCAATGCGTAAATCGCCTGAACATCGGTAGCAGTTGGCTTTCGTAAATATTGGCGCATATAGAGGAAAATAATACCTTTGCAAAAATTTTCAAGGCAATCCCTTGACGTCGTTTCGCTCATCCTCAAATACTCGTCGAAAGCATCCGAAGCCGACCCGTACGCCAATTGACGGATAGCGGACGCACACTTTTGGAGCGGAGAAAACCCTTTCACGCCTCTTGCATCCCATTGTTGCTTGAAAAAATCAACCTCTCTGTCAAGATCGTTGACTATCCGTAAGAATAGTCGTCGACTCATACGAAACCGCCGGTCAAAGTCGACGCCGTTGTACACCGGGTGTTCGGCAAAGTAGTCGGCGACAAGTTTATTGTGTCCCTCTTCACGACCTCTATCTTTACGCGGCCCTCTCGGTATTTTCGACGTTTCTCCAACCTCGTCTTGGAGAAGGTTGTTATCGTACAATTCCTTAATCAACTCCGCCGCTCTAACGTTGTTCATTACAATCTGATTTATCGCGAGATCTATATCATCGTTATCAGAATCAGAAGAAGAAGAAGACGACATTTTTTTGGTGTGGAGAAGAATATAGAAGAAGAAGTAGAAGAATGAGAATAGTATGTGGAGATGTGGAGAATGAGAATGAGAATGAGAATGAGAAATATATATAGAAGGTTAAAAAGAAAAAAATAAAAAAAAAATAAAAAAAAATATATATTTAAACCCCCAACGGCTATATGACCGTTGGGGGGGGTGTTTTGCCAACCTCCAATTCTTAAAGGTCACGTTGATCATCGGCATGGACGCACCGATCAAGCGCGTACCGGTGCGCATACCGGCCAGGCGCGGCGGTGTTGCCGCCGGTACCGCCACCGGTACCGCTCCCATACCGGGCGCATAAAGGATGGCCTAAGTTTGTGATGAAGTAAAATCATTTGTGAACCAGGAAAATGTTATAAACTATGTGAACCTATAAAATTTTATGAAAACGTTTTCATATTTCCATAATCAATGACTTTTCATATATTTCATATTTTCTATAAATTCATATCGGCCCTTCATTATATTGATCAATGGCTATGATTAGGTTAACAAGTTCATGCTCTTTTTGTGGTTCACATATGAAACCAAATCTATAAATATAAGGGGGTAAGGAACTAAGGATAGATACCCTATAATTATAATATATTACCAATACGTATCTTCGACTTGGGTCGAGGTGTGTGTATATGTTTAACTGCCATCCAAAAAAAATATGTATCTTAATTATTTGCTATAACTATTTTATATATAATAATGGTAACGTACAAACATGTAACATATTTTTCCAAAATTATAGATTAAATAAAACATTATAATTTAAACTTTAGATGTCAAAATCACATCCTTGAATATTTGTCCAACAATTATACGAAAAAGTTAGAGGAAAAAAATCAACAATACAAGTGGATTGGGAGGTCGACTTAATTTTCTCTACAATCTTTTAATCATGCGAAAATTTATATCTATGGCATCGATCTTTTATTATAATTTTATAAAATGGATAACCAAAAATCAAAAAATCAAAAAATTTATTTAAACGTATTTTTTGTTTTAAAGATTTAATAGTTATTGGATTATTAAAACATTTTTTAAATTTATTATATAAATACACATTTTAAAAAGATTTTGTGTAAAATAACAATAATAATAATAACTTAATCTTTTTGGGTAATATAAATAAAAAGTTATCTTTCTTTCTATATATCTTAAGATATAAAGAACAATCTAGATAATATGATGGTACAAAGTTATAAACAAAAATTATATCTTTTCATTCTTTTGTAATTTAAAGAATTTACTATAGATGCTCTTATAAATTAAGAACGCATATTTTGACATGTGCATTTGTTGAATTCTCAAATTTTAAAATATATTTAAAGATTAAATGATATGTCTTTTACAACTTATGATTATGAAACTATTTATTTTGAAAAATTAATATCTTAAAGACACAACAAAATACAGAATTTTGGTTGGTGCTCATTTCATCATCCTATTATATTACATGACATGGCCATTAACTTTCTTGTGGGGGTTGGTTGTGTGAATTAGGAATAAGGGTTTAGGTGTTTGGCTTATTTCGTTTTCTTCATTTCCAGTACGGTAAGTAAAAACAACTGGAGGAGTTCTTGAGGATTGAACCGATTAGGAAACACCGATTGGGAATTAGTGTTGAAGCTCAATGCCCATTAGGGTATGGTAACCCGAGACTAGTTAGAACTTGTTTTCTAGTGAGATTAAAGTGTTTACCTTCCATTGACAAGTGATGCTTGCCTTTCTGTCAAATGGATATCTATATGTGGATTGATATAGATTATCGGTGTGAAAACTAGTTAAGTTACATGGTAGGAGTTAAGTGTGTGAGATTGTAAATGATCCACATGAAGTTGAGTGGGTTACTCATGAATTTGTTTTACATGCTTTCATTGTCGATTTTGATCGTGATCTCAGCCGAATGATCACCCACATGGTATGCAATAAATGTAACTAACGTGGTTAGCTATCCATGGGGAATGTGTTCTTGCGAAATTACATTCAAAAGGTGTTGTTTGTAAATTTGGAATATTTCTTTGTGTATTAAATGCTTTGATTAAAAAAAATACTCACTAGACTTGACCCACGATGTTTCAAATTCAAATGCATTTCAAGGCACTCTTTAGTAGGGAGGGGGCTAGAGTAAAGGCAAGGGTAAAATGCAACAATTAGCTTAGAGCAAGGATAATCTATTTAGAATCTCACTCACTTTGAACATTTATAGTTATTTCCATTGTGATTTGTAATTATATCTATTAGCGTCAGAATTATATGTTATGTGATAGAGTGAATAACTATGGTAGTAATATGTGGAGTATGTATCCATATAATACATATGAATTGTTAAATATGATAATCAACAAACTATATAATTTTTTTTGAAAAATCATTAGAATTTAGTTAGTAGACTTTTAATATACGCATTGTTTGTATAAGTGATGACATTGAATGGAGTTTTATTTTAGAATTAAAATAAGATGGTACATATGTCGATTTAATTACATTTTTTATATCATGACAAATAAATTAAATTATTTAGGCCTTTGGATCGAGCCTCATAACATCTCCTCATCCACTAGTTCATTGATTTGTAATTATGTTTAACCGTTCGGGCCTTAACTAGCCTTACTCCTCCCATTCTTGGTCCATTTAGATCACATCTTTTAGCTGGTATCGATCCTCCATTTGTTAGGCCGTCTCTAGAATATGTAGCTTTATTTAACTAACGAATAATCCCAACCTTTTCTTATTAGGTTGTTGTAAAGTTTATAGAAAATGCGATCCCATAAACCAACAAAAAATAAGCCCAGTTTTTATTGGGATTATTCTTAAAATTAGACTCATAGCTATATTATTGTCTTTTATGTTAGTATGTGGTGTTTGTGGATCATTTAGTTGGTTTGAACGTAAAAATCTTAACATAATGTAATTAAGACCGGTTTGACATGTCTTCCAGTGCTATGGTGGATTGGTTATCTCTCGGGGGGTTCATAGCGCCCTAACCGAGTTTGAGCCTTCTCGTGTGCATGCCTGGGGACATTTAAGTGGGGTCATGTTTAGCCCCCAAAATTGTCACGGATTAGTGGGGATTTGGCCCGGACACCCTTCAAAAAAAATCGGTTTGACAATAACTAAATTGGCTTGACTTTTTGGCTAGTCGTCCAAGACCAATGTGGTTAAGCCAATATGGCGTCCTAGAAAACACATACAACAAATGACGATAAAAATATACACATCTATTAACTATTAAATCACACTGAATTGTTCACACAGACTATGAATCAATTTCTAGTTTTCAAAAGATATAGCGCATTTTAAATCATCCAGATATTAAATCATTCATGTTTTTCAAAAAATAAATGCAAATAGTAATTTTTTGTAAAACTATATATATATAAAAGGTTGGGTTTCGATGAAAAGTGTCAAATCTGATGAGAAGTAGTTATCAACCATTGGATAAGAAATGGACGAACGTTAGGATAAAATGCACCAAGATAAAGATGCACAAATCAATTCATTCTTAGGTCGCGATTCATGGGAGAGTATTTGATTAAAAGTGATTAACGGTTTAAAAGTACTTCTCACACTTCACCAAAAATGACACTTCTTTCATGATCCATGCCTACGTATATGTGTGTATTCCATCCAAGTTCACTTACCTAGATTTTGCTATTTTGAATAAAAAAGAGAAACTTTCTTTTATGATATAAATATTTCCTTATTACTTAACAAAAAAAATGTTTTTCAACTCATTCATGTGTCGGAAAAGCTCTAGTTCACTTTATTTTACATAACGACTAAGGGTATGAAATGGATTAACAAAGACATTCTTTTGGCTTTATATTTCATAAATGCTTTGATATGGATATATTTTTTTTTGAACAACAAGAAAGGTAAGGCAAGGCAACGAGCTTCAGCAAAGCCATCACCCGCGCCAATTCCACCGAGAAACTTTATTAAAACCACTTCCAGCAAGAGACTAGATGCAAAAAACAAAGCACATCAAAAAAGATTTAAGGGATATATGCTTTTATATGGATATATGCTTTTATAAGCAAACGTCTGAATAAATGCTCGTTCTGTAACAAACCTCCAATTCGAGATCAAACCTCTTCTTATGGATCTCGAATGCATCAAAATAACTGCCTATCAAGACCAATTAACTCTCAAGACCCTTGAATCTTTGACAAAGTCGAAATAAAAATACCAAACAATATCAAGTAGCCATTGAACTATATTGATTATAACCTAGCATTATTAATAATCTTGAGTTACTATCCTTGCAAGGCTACAATCTCATTGTACCTACACATACGGCTTGATTGAGTAGCTATGGTGAAGTACACACAATTATCAACATCCAAGCCTACAAATAAACATATATTGATCGTGAATTAAAATTTCGTAAAAAGTTATAGATTTCTTGAAATAAAAAAAGACTCTAGAGAGGAATGTAGTAGACCAGAGAGAAGATAAAAATGCATAAAGTGTAATAAAGAGTAGTTAATTAAAAATATAATATATTCAGAATTTAATAATACAATATATTATTAAAAAAATAATAAGAGTTGTAGTAAACCCTACGGAATATAGAAATAAAAAGTAAAAATGGAAAAAATAATCAATATCATCACATGCCATTTGTGGAATTTCCAATTATAACACTCAATGTCAACTTGTACCATTCTACATCTTGTGGAAGTTGTTATTCGGGCTAACTCTTATCAAATATATTTAAATTAGATAAATTTATATCCTTAGAATTATTTATAATTTTATATCAAGACCGATTAAACTTAAAATAGGTCAAAACCCTTGAAACTAAAAATGGACAAGATTTGAGTTTTCTTTTAAAGGGCAAATTGTCGAAAAACGTAACATAAATATCCAAAAAATCTAATCAAGGTAACACATATTTTTTTTTGCCAAGAAAGAATTATACATTCAATTTTGTTAAAAATGAGGTAAGAATAACCGGTAACTTGTACAACTGGTTACCCCTCCGTTTTCTCTCACCCTTACTCTCGCACTCTCTCTATCTCTTTCTCTTTTAGACTTCCACCACCATCTCTCTCTCTATCTACTTCCACCACCATCACCACCACCAACCCTACCACCCCTACCACCACCACTAGCCCCCACCAACCCCCACCACCACCATCACCACCCCTACGACCACCATCACCACCACCAGCCCCCACGACGACCATCACCACCACCAGCCCCTACCACCACCATCACCACCACTATCACCACCCCCACCCCCACCAACCCCCACCATCACCACCACCACCACCAGCCCCCTACCGCTACCACCACCACCACCGTAACACCACCACCATCGATCATCTTCATCAGATCTGCAACCACCATAATACCGCCAACCACCACCATCATCTTCAGATCTGCAACCACCTCTTCCCCCTCTCCCTAAGCCCTAATTCGGCCTCTTCCCCATTCTCCCCAAACCCTAAATCGACGGTGTGTGTAGATGTGTGTGTGTGACTGTGTATAGGTGCGTATGTGTGCGCAATGGCGTGTGTGTGTGTGTGTGCGCCGGTGTGTGTGTGTGTATGTGCGTGTAGTTTGGAGGTGGTCGTGGTGGTGGGTGGTTTGGAGGTGGCTATGGTGGTGGCGGTGGTTTAGAAGTGGCTTGGAGGTGGCTGTGGTGGTGGGTGGTTTAGAGGTGGCTGTGGTGGTGGATGTGGTGGCTGTGGTGGTTTGGTGGTGGATGTGGTGGTGGTGGGTGGTGGTTTTGAGGTGGCTGTGGTGGTTTGGAAATGGATGTGGTGGTGGTGGTAGTAGTTTAGAGGTGGCAGTAGGTGGTGGAGATAGTGGTGATAGTGGTGGTAGTGGGTGGTGGTCAACAGCGGTCAATGCCGGTCAACGCTAAGATGGTGTTGACTAGGTGCCACTTGGACCGACACGTTAGCAGGTAATGCTGACTGGGCTGCCACTTGGATAGACACGTCAACGTAGATACCTGGTGACTAAGCGGTTATCAAGTTAATCAAGTCAACTTCCCTTATTTTTTACAAAATCGAATGCATAATCCTTTTTTGGCAAAAAAAATATACGTTACCTTGATTGGATTTTTTGGACATTTATATTACTTTTTTCGGCAATTTGCCCTTTTCTAAACCTAGGACTAGATGTTCTAAATCCATTTCAGTATGAAAAATGGTCTATGTTCTCTACGGCCCTGGTTTTGTGTAATAACCCGTCATATATGTGTAGAGAGTAGAATTTGCGACCTTCTTATAAACCTTATGTCATGGTTTACCAATAACTTTCACCATAGTTTTAAGTTGGACTCGAACTTTCTAGGTCAGCCTATAACTTTGGGTTTTGGTGTTACAGCATGATATCAGAGCTGATCCTTCTACCATCAGGGATGTGGTGCAAACCTCATCGGGTATGATAAGTCTTTGGGGGGGGGGGTAACATATTAGGCGAATCCCACATCGTCGATGACAACGAGGAAGATTCAGATAGGTCTGATGAGGACGGAGGAGTTTAAGTGGAGGAGTTTGTAACAACTCATCACACATGGTTAGAAAGTAGAATTTGTGAGTTTCTTATAAGTGTCAGTCATGAGTTACGAATAACTTCCACCATGATTTTAAGTTGAGCTTGAAGTTACCGGGTCAACCTATTACTGTAACACCCCGAACCCCAAAGCAACAGGCTGGCCCAATAACCTCGAGTTCAACTAAAAACCATGGTGGAAGTTATTTGTAGCCTATGACTTGAGGCTTATAAGGTGCTAACAACTTCTACTTTCTATCCATGTGAGACGCGTTGTTACAAACTCCCCCACTTGAAATCCTGACGTCCTCGTCAGGCCTACCCAGAATCTTTCTCTCCTTGTCATCGGCGATGTGGGATTTGCCTAAGAAGTTACCAACATCCCCCCTTGAGGACTCATCATTCCCGATGACGTTTGCCCCACCATCCCGATGGTACAAGGATCGGCTCTGATACCATTCTGTAACACCCCGAAGCCCAAAGCAACAGGCTGACCCAATAACCTCGAGTTCAACTAAAAACCATGGTGGAAGTTATTGGTAGCCTATGACTTGAGGCTTATAAGGTGCTAACAACTTCTACTTTCTATCCATGTGGGACGGGTTGTTACAATTACTTTGGGCTTTAGAGTGTTACAAATATTGTAACAACCCGTCCCACATGGATAGAGAGCAGAATTTGTAACATCCTTATAAACCTCAAGTCATGGGTTACCAATAACTTTCGTCATGGTTTTAAGTTGGACTCTTAATTACTGGCCAGTCTATAACTTTGAGCTTTAAAGCGTTACAAATTTAGTTTTTTTAACTGGGATACATACTTAGGATGAAATATATTTTTTTCCATGTGAGACATGTTGTTACACTTTGGGTGCAAAATCATCGAGTGAGGCTTTTCAATCCTTAGACCATGAGTTAATCTTTTTTTAAATTGTTAACTTATTAAAATCATAAAAGAGTTTCCATTTCAAGTTTACCAAATTCGTGGTATGTTTTCCACATGGTTTCTAGACAAGTATATTTGGTAAAATTCTAAAATTTTCAAAATTCAATTTATTAAAATCATTTGATATGTTTTTTTTTTCAGTTTCCTTTCAACTTAAAAGATGTTTGGATGCACATTTGACTATTACGCTTTCCGTAACTAGTTTGTAGTACGTTGATAGCTTATTTTTAGTTATAGTTATTTAAATATCAAACATTTGGTTTGTAAGTAATTAGTTTTATTCTAACTACAACAAAATTGGTTTCAAATGACAGACTTAAATTATTCGTTTTATTTTATTGTTACTTTTTCCATCACTTTATTAAGTAAATAATTTCCAACACTCAAACAATCTATAAAAACATTTTAAAAGCAAATGAAATATGGACGGTATACGCTATTAGATTTCATAAATAAAAAAGTTTTATAAAGACTGTTGATATTAAAATTGTTTCCTTCAAACTATATTCAAATTAATATAACCGAAACAAAATAAGTGCAAATGAATTTTGATAGTATGATCATTTTTACATATTTATTAATAAGTTGTTGTATAACGTCATTTCTCTTAAAATAGAGACGATAAATTCTATAGAAGACTGACCAAACCACGTAGAACAGTTAGTTATATTCATCACATGGGCGAATGTCTTTTATATGATATTTTTTAAAGAATTATTGGAGTGAGTTTTATACTAAAGCACCTTTCATGGTCAGCAATAGGTCGACCAAAACATTTATGTTCTTTAGTTTACGTTTCAAATTTGTTTTTTGGTTTGATAAACAGATTTTTCTTTCGTAAATTTTCTATGTAATTATATTTAGCAACCAATATCAATTATAGCATATTACTAACATATATTAATAAAACTTATTTTAAATGAAAAGTAATGATCATTTTCATCATTAAAGGAAGTATGTAAACTACCATATGTCAAAAATCACATTGTGGAATATTGTCCAATAATTATCCAAATAAATAAATAAAAACAAAAATCAAGACTTACAAGTGGATTGAGATATATCAATTTTAGGTCCACTTAATTTTCTTTAACATAGTGACATGGATCAAATTTTGGTTCACTATTTTTCTCCACTATCTCGTTTTTCTTCTAAATATTAATATATCTAGATTAGAGTAACAAATAAGTTAATTGTTAATTGATAAATTAACTAATTGATAAACTATTTAATAATTAATAAATTAAACGATAAACAAATTAGTTTCATATGAACCAACTCATAGATAGAAAATGTAAAATGATTAAAAAAAACCAAAAAATTAGTTTATAATAATGTTTCTTAATGTGATTAAAACAAATGACTAATGATATAACATCTTAAATAATATAAATAAGATAATAAAGAAACATTAAATAGTATATGTTACTAATTTGATTATTATTATTATTATTATTATTATTATTATTATTATTATCTATTATTATTATTATCTATTATCTATTATAAAATTTGGATTTGCTAGAACAAATTTTAGGAAAAAAATTTACAATAATTTATGATTTCATATAATCATTAGTAGAAATAAAACTGGTCAATCTTGTGTATCCTAATTAAATAATAATTTAAAAAATATGATCAGCAACTAAATTCAATATTTTATTAAGATCAATTAGCATTTTTTATTATCTATGTAACAACATATGTTTAACTTTGTTTTTATGTAACTTTCACAGATATTTTTAGAATTGTTAAAAATGTTTCTTGATAATTGAATGTATTGTATGATAGTTTAAAAGTAATTGATGTAATTAGTAATAATTTTCAATAACTAATATTAGTGTAATAGTATAATTATTTTAATATTAGAAATAATGATTTTTTTATTAATAGTTAAGAATTATGTTATGGTTAATAGTAATAGCTAACATGTAACACCACTTTTCCAAAATACGAATTTAATTAAATACTTCAAATAAAAACCATATTACATGCCAAAAACTCATAAATCATTAAATGAAAATAAGTGTATGGTTTATAAAACATAAAAAAATGTCGTTTAACTCAACGTTTCAAAATAAGCGGAATAAGCAGTTTTATTTCAACTGTCATCTAAGGTTCGGTTGGAACTGTCTTCTGTTCCGGAGTCAAGCCGGGGTCTTGCCTTTGTCCGTACCCGAACTAGTTCCTGAAGGAAAATTATAAACAACAACGGATAAACGAACCGCTTAGTGAGCAGACACTATATGTAACTTATACTAGCACATGCATACATACCCATAATAGGTACCACAAACACAACACATCTTCATGTTATCACATGCATACACGCATCAAGACTTTTGACCGACATTCGACTCATGAGAACGAAACTGATTTCTCTCGCCAGCTTAGGACACGGGTCTGCCCCCGCAACTCATCAAGGGCATGCGGTGTCCCTTCATTTCCTTGCCAGCTTAGGACACGAGTCTGCGCCCGCAACTCATCAAGGGCATGCGGTATCCCTTACACTACTACAATTACGCATACATACGATAGCATAACTTACACATAGTGAAACTCACCTGGAAATAGCTTAGCAGCCAATCCTGGTTCACGTTCAAGCTTATGTAGCTCCCCTATAACAATAAAGCATAACCCAAGTCAATACCACACCCAAACCGACTCACAACTTCCAACTCGACCCTCCTTTGGAAATGACACAACGGGAGTAGTCCGATTACTCTAAGACTTCACAGGACCTCATAAATGGACATCCCCTGGGGGTTTATGAACTCGGAAACCCCCCACGAGCCCTAACAGAAAATTTTGAAAAACCGAACAGAGGGAACTTCGCGTTCACGAAGCCTAGGGTTTCGCTAACGCGAAACAATCAACGAAACGGTCAACTACACTGGCACCCTGCTCGCGACGCGAGCCCTTCGTGGCGTGAGGTCCGTAGCGTCGCGGTCGCGAGGCGGCGACGGTTTTTCCAAGGGGGCTTTACAGTTAAGTCCAAGGCCTAAAAGTAACTTAATTAAAATTAATCCAATTAAATAAATATCTTAAAAACGAAAAGGCGGCGTTACATAACAATTGATATTAATAAGAGTCTCAATTGAAAAGGTGACAAAAACTTATAGAACACTGTTACAATCGACATTTTAATAAACTAATTTATGTCAATTCTAATGAAAATTCAAATAAGAATTTAGTTTTTGTTTGTCAAATAATGCAAACACTGTAACGTATAGGCACTGTTCTACAAACTCGACGCGCAACTGCTATGGCACGCGATGGCTTCTAAATCTCACACCATGTTAAGCATGTGGAATGCCTATTGCGTAATTAACTATTTGATTTTTCTTTACGTTTATTTGCTAGTTTTTTTTTAATATAACCTTATTTAACTTGCTTATTATTGTCGACTCATTGAATAACAATGCAAAACGTATGCTCTTATATATGAATTAGAAATTTGACACTACAAGTCACGTCTTGAAAACGTCATGGCTCTTAAGGCTTGAGGCTTGATCTCATCGCCACACCACGCCTCACGCTATTTAGAATCTTGTTTATAGGGACATAAACAACAATAAAACAATTAGACTAGATTGTTTCTTTGTGTTCCTAGTTAGGAATTGTTTGGTAAAAATAAGCTAGCTTATAAGTTAAGTACATGTTTGGATGCACCATAAGCTAGTTTTTTTTTTTTTTAAAACTACTCTCACTGTGTTTTGGTGATTTATGGAATTTATAAGACTTTTTATTCCAAATATATCTTTCTATTTTTTACATCGTCAATTTTTAAATATATCTTAATGTTATTTTATAGTCGTAAGCTAGTTTATCACCTAATTTACCAAACATTGCGTTCGAGGTAAAGACTATCAACAATAAGAGCATTTCCAATGGGTAACACTATTTTTTACACCAAATGTCAAAAGTAATGTAAGAAATAGTGTAAGATTTAGTGTTACTAGTAAATCTTCTCCAATGGGTAACACTATTTTTTACACCAAATCCTTTTACATTGAAAAGTAGTATTAAAAATGGTGTAAAAAATAGTGTTACACCAAATATAGTGTGCTAATATTCATCACACTAAATTTAATGTGAAAAATAGTGACCCTATTAGAGATGTGAATAGTTACATTTACATCAAATTTAGTGTTTAGTATAAAATTTGGTGATTCCATTGGAGATGGTCTAATAAGTTATACGGTATAAACCATATAAACAAGAAAAATACCATAACAAATATTAGGATAAAAATAGTAATTTTCAACAAGTCATAAGGACACAAACACAATATGTAATTTATTCATAAAAGAATTTATGAGAATAAAAAAAGAAACCATAAAGATGATAATATTTGATGCGGAATAAATTAAGGGAATAAAAACAAAGTTGAAAGTACTTAACTTCCAGCTCACTTTTTACTTCTGACACACCTTTTTCTCTCCTTGCGCCACGTGTCTCAAAGACCTTTGCTTCAAAGTCGGTTCTATTTATACTACCTAGGAAATACAAGGACCGTTTCCTACTTGTAACTCGTGCTTCATTACTTGTACCTTCATTTAACCACTTTGGGAACTATACAATTTACTTTCTCCACCATTAAATTTGCTAATTAAAGCCCTCTTTTGTTTTCATCGTTTTCTTGTTCCTTTTCACAGAATTAAATAAATATTATTTTTATTTATTTATTTGTTTTATTTCCATTTTCGTTACGGATATTAGTAAAAATTGAACTTTAACAAACCCAGAAATTAATTAATTATATAATGATTTTCAATTAATTACAAAGTAATATTATCTCTCTTAATTTATGTTTTCAAATTCTTAAAAGTTATGCACTAATTAAAAGTATATTTAAGATAACGGATAATTATTTATAACCTCCCGACATCCAGGTGCCCCAAGGTTACTCCATTCCCGACGTCTAGGTCTGACCGTGAACACTTGGTTAGACAAAGTCACTCCGCACCCGACATCCAAGGACAGTTATCTAAGGACTAGGCAAAACCACACAATACCAACAAACACAACTCTTATACACATACCAATTCAAGCAACATAACAAACCTTACCAACATACAAGTGATATCCAACCTATCACAACATCATATTATGTGCAACCTTATCTAAAATTATTCATGTTAGCTCATTTATTATGATTTATTGTTCGATTCATCAATAATTATCGATTTCATGCAATAATCCTATATGTAACGCATAAGAGCATTTCCAACAGCTTCTCCAAAAATGAAGATTTTAAACAATTTTTGAGCTCCAATACATTCTCCAAAAATCTTCAAATTTGGAGAACTGCCTAAGAGCATCTAGGACAACATTGTTAAAATAGAAAAAAAAAATTGGTTTTTGTTTGCTAAATTGCTTCAACAACTTTGTTGTCCCAATTGCTAAAATAGAAAAATATAGAAAAATCTCTAAATTTAAAGAATTTTCTAAAATCTCTAAATTTACAGAATTCTCTAAAATATTTAAATGATGGGAGAAAATATTATTTTAACATTTTTCATCAATAGCATAATTATTTGTTTAATTTTTTTAAAGTTATTGAAATGTAAATATATTGTATATATTAATAACATAAGTGATCATTAATTCTCTAAAATCTATTTTAGAAAAAGGGATTACTTCTTCAAAATGTATCCAACTATCCCCAATATACTATTGTGTGTATCAACCTAAAAAAATTCCTTTTGCATATATCGAACTTTATTTTTGAGTCTATTATGTGTATTTTTGAGTCTATTATGTGTATCTAACTATCCCACAATATACTATTGTGTGTATCAAAAATACACATAATAGACTAAAAAATAAAGTTTGATATATACAAAAGAAATTTTTTTAGGTTGATACACACAATAGTATATTAGGGATAGTTAGATACATTTTGAAGAAGTAATCCCTTAGAAAAATTATAAAAATGTTGTTGGAGAAGTTCTAACAATCTTCAAGAATGATTACCATGAGAGAGAATTATCTTTTTTATTGTATTCTAACAATAAGAATTTTTGAAATGAAATATATTGAAAAGAAAATAATATTTTATTATATATATATAATATTTTAATAATATAAGTAATGATGCTATATTCAAAATGGAGAATCTCTTAATGTTTTTTCTTATAAAAAATTTTAGACTATGATTCTACATTTTTGAGAATTCTTGAAGAAGCTATTGAAGATACTCTAGTATTATCATTAAATAGATACACTTAATGTAATGCAAGTAGATGTACATGTAATTATATATACATCTATATGCATTGACAGTGATAATTTCCTTTACATCTATATGCATTACATTAGTCTATGTTTTTAATGAAAATCTTATGCATTACTTATAATATTATTACATAAAATCGATAATAATTGGTTAATTAAGTAATCAATTATAATGAATAAGCTAAATAAATAATTTTAGATTAAATTAAATTGTATGATTTCAGTCTTTTAAAAATAGATGAATTTAGTTCTTTTTTTAATCTAAACATTTACATTAATAAATAAATATAAAAATATATCTTTATAATAGGTGTAAGAAGGAAATCACTCAATAAGTAGAATATAAATTTATACAGTTTTTAACAAACGGATATACGTTATCATAATTTTGATTGATTAATTGACTAACTTAATACGTAATTTTCTTTTTGTTTTCTTCGTATAAATTTGAGTTGATACTTAGGTTGTGTTTGGCAAAAATAAGCTAGCTTATAAGCTAGTCCATCCAAACATGTACCAGAAGCTAGCTTTTTGAAACGCTTTTTGAGTAGCTTATGAGGAGCTTGTAGCTTTTTCCAATTATACCCTATTAATATTAATTATTAAATTCAAAGATACCCTTTTTGGTCATTTTACATATTCGTAAGCTAGTTTTTGCTAAACATAATTTATTCATAAGCTAGCTTATCAGCTACTAGCAAGCTTATCAATCAACAGCTAGCTTATCAGCTATTCGTTAGCTTATCAGCTACCAGCTAGCTTATAAGCTACGCTTGCCAAACATAGCCTTATTCCTAAGTTTTATTTCGGTGAAATGTATAACTAATTTTTATTTGGAAAAACTAAATAATAAAAGAAATGTCACCGAAAACGATAACCCTTTCATAAGAATTGACAAATGTCATTTTCTTAATTTAAATATCTAATTATGAGTTACATGATTGATTTATATTTTTGTTTTCTTGAAAATTTTCCATAAATTTATATTGGACTTTACTTATTAATCAATTATTTAATAATGACATTTCAAAAGATATTTTATTATGAAATATAAATACATAATAAATGGAAAGAAAAAAATATACTCCACATTAATGGACTATTAGAACATTTATTAAAATAGACATAAACGATTTAGATGAGTTTGTATTCATCGATATAGTTCAACATAATATAATTAAAACAACTGGATCAGAAAAATGAACGATTTAGATGAATATATCGTTTTTTTTTATAACAATGTTTGTATGTATGATTCCATTAAGCTAATGGTGTAGCAAGGGAAATGAGTGTATGGTGTGGTTGCCTTCAATTCTATATGTACACGATAAAAATGTTCTGAATTATAGCATTAAATTACGACTTGCAAAATTTCACATCCACTTTAAGAAAAAGTTTAGTAAACGTGTGTTAGAATAATATAAAGAATAAAATTTAGAAGCAAATTTGTAACTTATTTATTGTTGTCTTTTGAATAATTAGACTAAAATGGAGTGCGGGTCTTTTATTTTGGGAACATGTTTTTTAAAATGTATAACATCGTAGATGTAACTAATCATAGAGCATGGTATGTTGTCATACAAAGAGATTGCAACCGATAACACATTAATTGAGATGCAAATCATGTATACGTCAATTCGTTAGGTGGCTGATTTAAGAGTTAACGCCCCTAACTAACAATTAAAGGAACATATAAAAAGTTATTATAACAAAAAACAAATTTTGATTTTTTTTCACCAATAGCATCTTCAACGATTTTTTAGGATGAGCAAAATAAGAGTTTTGGATCGCTTTTTGCTCCAATAATTTCTCAAAAATGAAAAGGAAATATAATATAGGTTTGAAAATCTTCAAATTTAGAAAAGTCTAAAAAAACATATGGAAATACTTATTTAATATTCAAAGCAGAAAAGGTAATTTCCTTAAATGCAGGTTATTTTAAATTTTTTGAATTTTGATTATTTATTCTAATAAATTTCCAAAAATGAAAACATCACAAATAAATTATCTATGATTTCTTTAAAATAGAAACCAAATACTAAAAATACTTAAACTAATCACATTCAATTTCAACAAAATCTTTTATCATCTATATTATTAAAATCTTTTATAATTTTATCATTTATATTTTTTAAAATTATATAAATCAATAATAACATACAAAAGTTATGTAAATCAATAATAATTCACTTTCAAATGAAGAAAGACTCATCTATATCTCTTACATTAAGTTTAAAAAATTCTAAATATAGATCTTTATAATACTTTCTCTATTTTAAAAAAATAAAATTATAAATGGACCTTCCAATGAATGAAATAGATAAATCTATATCAATGTACAAATGAGACCCAATATAAAAGATCTATTGTTATATAAGTATATGAAAAGCTAAAAGAAATCTATAATAACAACACCCTTTACAAATAATACAATCAAGTAAACCAAAACATAAAACAAAACCTTCATTTTTTTTCCAGTTTACAAATTCTATTTAAATACTTTTACCGAATACTAACTCTAAGAACATCTTCAACAACTTCTTTAAAATAAAGAAAATAGAGTTTTTATTCTCTAAATTATTTTAACTTCTTTATACGGTTCTTAAAAATAGAGAAAACCTAAAAAATCTTAAAGTTTAGAGAATTCTCTAAAACTTGATATACAATAAAGAGAGAAATTTTTTATTTATTAAATTCCATTAATCAATGAGGTTAAGTTAATATTATTTTATATAAATTTTTTAAAAAAAATGTATTAAAAAGATAAATTTATATAATATTTTAATAATACAATAAAACTTGAAATCCTTAAAATAAAAAATCTATTAAAGGTAAATATAAATTTATAGAAATTATAACATTTAAATCTTTATTTTAAAGACATTATAAGAGTTGTTGGATATTTACAAAAATCCCCAATAAAAAACAAAAACGTACAGAATTTGACAATTTTGTTTTTAAGTAAAAAAAAAAATCCCTTGTGGGAAACCTCCTAAATATTACACACACTATCATCATCTCCTTCATTGTAAGACTGTAAGTTGGCCTCCTCTCCAAAAACAAAACCCTGTAAACACTCCACCTCTCATAAAACCTTTTCTCTCTCTCTCTCTCTCTCTAAACACATATATACATACACAATCTATATCTATATATATTAAATCTTTATTGTTCATGTGTCCTCGATACATGTTTAACGTGATTGAACCGATACGCTCCCTTTAATCAATCCTTTCTCTTCTCTTCTCTCTCTAAAGTCAAACATGCACTTGATCTAACCATTTCTGTTTTCTTTATATTCATTCTGAATCATAAAAAAGTTATTGACTTTTACAAGAATTCTGAGGGAAAATGAAGAACAACGAAGAACAAGCTCGATCTTTATTTGGTATTTCTCTTTCTGATCGACCGAAATGGCAGCAATTTCTCATTTGTTCTTCTGGGTTTTTCTTTGGGTATCTCGTTAATGGCGTTTGTGAGGTAATTTTCTCATAAACCCTTTCTTTTTTTGTAGAATTATGTGTGGTTTTAGATTTGATTTGATGATATATTTCAAGAATTAAGTGTTCTTGAAAAACCCATTTTTTGATTTGATGAGATATTTCAAGAATTGTGGGTTCTTGAAAAACCCATTTTTTGATTTGTTGAGATATATCAAGAATTGGGTGTTTTTCTAAAACCCATTTGGATTTTTTCTTTTTTTCAATGATAAAGAATTGGTTTTCTTAAAAACCCCTGTTTCATTTGCTAATATTTTTTTTCAAGAATTGGGTATTTTTTTCAAAAACCCATCTTTGATTTTTCTATTTTTTTCTTTTTCAAGAATGGGGTGTTCTTCAAGAACCCATGTTTGATTTTTAAAATTTGTTATCATGAATTGGGTGTTCTTTAAAAATTCATCTTTGATTATTCTAATTTATAAATAAAGAATTGGGTTTTTTTGAAACCCCATGTTTGATTTGCTAATAATTTTCAAGAATTGGGTGTTCTTGAAAAAACCCAAGATTGATAATTTCAGAAACCCCTGTTTGATTGAAAACAACAAGCAAAAACCCCCCAAATTTAATAAGTTTGTGGGTTTAGATTGTTCTTGATGACTGATTATGGTTTGCATGCAATACTTTATTCAGTTAGCCTGCATAATTTTATTGACCATTTCTTTATCTTAATTCTTTATTTTTACCACTAATATGTGTGCTTTTTATCTCTAATTTGTTTAAATAAAAATAAATATTTCATTACTGTCC
>CM058047.1:56505495-56538548 GCA_030169165.1 Centaurea solstitialis | reverse complement strand
CTGAAGGGATTATGTGCAAGACAGTAATTAGGATTACCATGTCCAATGTTATAGACACTAGTGGGTCACACTGCTACACACCCAACTCGAGACCATTTGGATTTTAAGTGTGAGAAATAATTAATTAAGTTTAATTATTAAAAGAGAGAAGGAATAAATAATAAATTGATTATTTATTATTTATTAGTTAAATATAATTATTTATAATTAATAGTTTAATTAATTAAAGATAATTATCAACTAATTATTAACTACCTAATTATTAACTACTGGTAAGGTCTTGTGTTTGCACTTCCTCAACCGTTTCCGGTTGAGTCTCAACCGTTTCCGGTTGAGTCTCAACAGGTTCTTGTTGAGTGACTGGCTCAACAATCGGTAAAGTGTCATCTTCCTCTACTTCTTGAAGATCT
Source organism: Centaurea solstitialis (assembly GCA_030169165.1). Classification (NCBI taxonomy): domain Eukaryota; kingdom Viridiplantae; phylum Streptophyta; class Magnoliopsida; order Asterales; family Asteraceae; genus Centaurea; species Centaurea solstitialis. The sequence goes on along the minus strand of CM058047.1, from coordinate 56,538,138 downwards.
ACATCATTTCTGGTATTCTCAGTATTGAGAAGCTTATCTTCCAGAAATTCTCCATTTCGAGCCACAAAGACTTTGTTCTCGGTAGGATTGTAGAAGTAGTATCCCACAGTAGTCTTGGGGTAACCTACGAAAATGCACTTGTCTGATTTGGGTTTGAGCTTTTCAGAGGTTGGTCGTTTGACATATACCTTGCAACCCAAATCTTTAGAAAAGACAGTTTAGGCTTTTTACCCGTCCAAATCTCATACGGGGTCTTTTCTACCGATTTAGTTGGCACTCTGTTCAGTATGTGGGCCGTTGTTTCGAGCACGTGTCCCCAAAATGACACTGGCGGTGAGGAACGACACATCATTGATCGTACCATATCAAGTAATGTACGATTTCTCCTTTCTGATACACCATTCATCTGAGGTGTATACGGAGGTGTGAGTTGTGAGACGATCCCACATTCCATCAAATGATTGTCGAATTCCTGACTAAGATATTCCCCTCCTCGATCCGACCGTAAAAACTTGATCTTTCTGTCAAGTTGGTTCTGTACTTCATTCTGAAATTTCTTAAATCTTTCAAAGGCTTCAGATTTATGTCTTATAAGATAGACATAACCATATCTACTGAAATCGTCAGTAAAAGTGATGAAGTACCGGTATCCTCCTCTAGCTTCATGACTGAAAGGTCCACACACATCTGTATGTATTATACCTAACAGTTCATTTGATCTTTCATTATCCTTATTGAAAGGCTGCTTTGTCATCTTGCCAGATAAAAAAGATTCACAGTTATTAAAAGGTCTAAAGTCGAAAGACCCCAGAAGTCCTCCTTTCTGGAGTTGTTCTATGCGTTTCTTGTTTATATGACCGAGACGACAATGCTAGAGGCAAGTTTGATCCTCAATTTCCTTGGATCGTTTACTTATATGATAGACTTCTTTATTTTCTTGTAGATTTAACACATATAGACCATTGGATGGTGTTGCTTTGAAATAAAAGACATCATTTTTAAAGCAAGAAATAAGTTTGTAATCATATTTATAATAAAAACCTTGGTCTACAAGTAAATCGAAAGAAATAACGTTTTTGATCATCTTAGGAACATAGTAACAATTTTCAAGTTCCAAAACTAGACCCGAAGGTAAACTAGGATTGTAAGATCCCACAGCTTCAGCTACAAGCATCGTGCCTTCACCGACTTGTAAGTTCGAATGATCCTTCCTCAATGTCTCCCTTCTTTTGAATCCCTGTAAATGATTACAAATGTGGTTACCACTGCCTGCATCAAGTACCCATGATTCATAAGAAGTGATCAAACAGTCTATCATAAAGATACATGGTGTATCGGGTAAACCGATGTCAAGCTGGTCGATATCCATCGAGTGAGCACAAATATCCTTGCTACCGCATTCTGGGCAACTAAGTATTTATAATTTCTAAGTTGAATTTCTTTTCCCGATTACATAATTGGTCTATACAAATGCTTTAGGTGCATTGTATTGGTGACTTAAAGCTTCATGTAAATAAATTGAGCTAATAAGGTAACTACTTAGGTTAAAAAAAACTAACAAAAACTCATGTCACTTTAAAAAAATTAATATCAATTTAAATGGGTTATCATATAGAAATAAATCAAAATAGTTTTTAAACAAATCAAATAATATATTTTTGTATATTATCCATGGAAGAAATCGTCCATGGAGTTATCCCACTTCTTTTCGTTTTTGGGAGAATTGCACCTATATCCTTGTAAACTTACAAAACTACATGTATATTGTTTATGTAAAAAATTACACCAGTTGATTGTCTTAAGAAATTTGTGAGGCTAAACCGTCGAGAGAAAGAAATTACAGTCGATAAGAAGTGCGATAAAAAGTAAAATAACACAAAGGATTTGATGACGCAGGAAAAACCTCACGACGAAGGAAAAAACCTGCGGTCGACCTAAGATTAAGTCGACAGTGCACTATGATCACCAAGCAGGGGTGATGTCCTTTAAGATTACAGCTTCAGTCGTACAATTACAATGGAATAGACAATAGAATCGAATGTAAATTACAACTGATTATCAAAGTAATGAGTATATAACTTGTAATCTTCGAGAATGCTCTAGTGGTTGTCAATTGAGAGCTTGATCCTTCTTTTATAGTTGCTTCATGATAACCGTCCAACGGATTGATGATCATTAATGTCTAGATCATAAGTGTCGCGGAAGTCTTGCTTGTAACAGTTGACCTCTTGATGATGTCGTTAATGGAAGAGTTATGACTGAGATATGACCGTTGTAATGATGAACTCCAACGAACATGGCATAGTACTCGATCTCAGACTTCTTCGAAGGTGTACAATTGTTAGATATGACAATCTGCAATAAGAACAAACTCTTCGTACGTCTATTTGTTAGTTATCGTTCGACATACAAATAATATCGTTCGATTAATCATCGGACTTATTCGACCGATTGTTATACTCATTTAAGGGTATTGTTAAGTTTATCTCAGGACCTCATCTTAATACAGGATTATCATCTTGAAAGATATCTTACGATTATAGTCGGTCGTCGTGCGATCGTAGATTTTTACCCAAACAGTTTGCCCCCAAGATTTAGAAAATATGCTATGTATTTACTAAATCTTTTAGTTGCCGGACGAATGGTTAACGAACGTTGGATAACGGCTTTATTAATCTTTGGCGCGGATGACGTCATAGAGCCGTTACTTGATACGTGTCTCTCAACGGCTAATTGGGGACGCGTGGCAGGTTTCTTGCGATGATTCACCCCTAATTCGATTACCATAAATAGAACGTCTTGGATTAGGAGAAGATTTTACAAAATCGTTTTCTAATTCTCCGTTGATTCACGAAATCATTCCCGATCGTAATCTGTTTCCAAATTGAGCAAAGATTCCGAGCGATTAGGGCATATAAGGTAATTTTTCTTCCTCCTGTATATGCGTCTAAAATCCATTGCTAGGAAGAGTTCTAAAGGTCTAGAAGTCCTTAGGTTTTTACGATTGCGAAACAGTTTAAGGAGACTAGATTTTGTGATGTCGAGCGAAGTCAGCAGTTCAATTACTGAAAGTTTAGAAGTAGGGGAGTCGAGAGAGCTTGCTGGGTTGCCGGAGGGTGCCCAAATTAGGGTGGCCAAATTCGGCCAGCGGATACTCCGACGGGTTTGTTTGCCCTGTTCGAATATCCGTTTAAGATCGGATTTCGATGGCCCTACTCCCCACTTTCTCGAGCCTTCATGACTCGATTCAACCTGTCTCCAGGGCAACTGATGCCCCAATTCTGGCGCATCATCCAAGTGATCGAACGGGTGACTAGGGATTGGGGTCGTCCTGCGTTCTCGGTTAATGATCTCCTCTCTACTTACAATGTGACGAGACTGCCCTACAACCACTATGGGTTGTTTCCTAAGGGTAGGAACGATTCTATGCTCGTTCATGGTACCCAAGTAAATGATCGAGGGTGGAAGTCCCGTTATGTGTTCGTCCAGACATCCTCGGTCGTTGGTGACGAGTCTTGGGTTGTTCCTGAATGGAACTCGAATGGTAATTAGATATTAGTTCACTTTCTTGTATTTTTTGCATAGCTTTGATTATTAATCGTACGATTTTTTGCAGCTGTCAATTTTACGTTCGAGACCACCGAGGAGTCGACCACGTTGATCTCACACTTTCTGAGTTACAGTGTGACAGATCGTACGTATCGAACGTCGAAGGGTGGTGAAGAGAGCGACATAGAACCGGAAGTCCAAATTCTTGAATCGGAAGACATGGAAGGTAGAAATCGTATGTCTTATAAAAAAATATTTGTTTAAACATCGTACATTTTGATTTTAACCAAGATTCTCTTTTCTTGTAGGTTCTGCGGGTAAAAAGAAGTCGTCGCAAATGGAGGCGGCCGCTAGAGCTGCTAAGAGGAAGGCTGCGGTTGCGGAGAGCTTGGTGGCTAAGCAGACGAGATCATCGTTCGTTTCAGTGGATACCCCACCTAAGGAAGCCAAAAAAAAAGGCGGAAGGTGGGATATAGGCGGTCCCTCTCAGTTTTGCTCCTCCTGCAAAGGCGGAGGGTATGTCTAGTCAACCTTCTCCAAAGGTTGACAAAGGCAATGGTGTCGAAGGGTCTGGTCTTACGACCATGACCATAAAGATGCCCTCAAGCTTTATGATGGACGACGTCATTAGGACGGCGTCTATATTGCTCAAAAGGCGCGTATGGAGCAGGTAGAGATCGAAGACCTGGACGCGTCTGTCGCTGGCTTGTCCTACTTGGTAGGTTTTCTGATTTTGTTTAGATCGTACGATTTTTATATTTCAATCATACGTTATTTAACACTTCGTTTCCTTTTCTTCGCAGGCCCTTCAAACTAGCCTTAGCCTCCATTCGAGGATGGCTAAAATTAAAGAGGAGATGTCGGCCAACCAGGCCGACACAAAGCAGGCTAGGAAGGAGGCTGAGAAGGCCAAGAAGAAGGTGGCTCAGTTGACTCAAGATGTCGACTCCAAGAACGTCCTTATCGGGGATTTGGAGTCGAAGATTGATGTGATGGAGCGCTTCCAGGCTGAACAACGCGAACGTATGAAGATCTACCTGGATCGTACGAAAGAGCTGGAAAGGTAGCTGGCTGAGAGGGTCGAAAGGGAAGAAGGTCTCTCATCAAGGATCCAGGAGCTTGAGGACGATGCTACCTTGGTCCGAGTAGTCGCACGAGCTGCGCTTATGCGTCGTGTGGTTGCTGGGACCATTACTCCAAAAATGGTGAGTGACGAGGTAGCTGCTTTTCGAGATCTAATGGGATCTGAAGATCTTCTGGATGATGATGATCTTAAAGACCTCGAGGAGGAGAAGACGACAGATGATAAACCTAATGAGGTTGAAGCCACGGTTGCTAGGGAGGGGGATGTTAAAGAGAAGGCCCCTGGATCCCAACCTGAGGTTCAGACCAATGTCGAAGAAGTTTCTGTCGTCGACCCTTCGTCATCTGACGTCCCTATAGATTAGTTTTTAATTTTTTTACGTAAACATATATCCTTACAAACTTCAAAATTATATCTATATCCTTGCAAAACTTAGCTAATTATATCTATATCATTTTACCTATTTTATGTATTTTTAAACTATTTTAAAATCAATAATAATTATCTTTAATATAATTTAAATGTTGAATCCCCAATTTACCCTTATCCTTCTTTTTCTCAATTCTAATCAAAATCAGATTATATTCCCCATACCCAAATCAACGACTTCTTCTTCATCTCTTCAAATCGACTAGCTCTTCTTCATCTCTTCAAATCAAAGACTTCTTCAAATCGATGAGCTCTTCTTCCAATCGACGTGTTCTTAAACCAAAATCGACTTCTTCATCTCTGTTCTTCAACCAAAATCGACTTCTTAAACCCAAATCGGCGCCTACCGTGTTTGTTCTTCAAATCGACTTCTTCAACTGTTGTGGTTTCTGATTTTGCTATTGCAATTTCTGATTTTGATTTTGCTTTGGGATTTTTAATTTCTGATTTTGCTATTGCTAGCTTCAATCAATTTCGGATTTTGCTTCATTTATCCAAATTCCTATCATATTCAATCATCCAGATTGATGTGAGCTTCATTAAGTTGTCATATTTAAGCTTCATTAAGCTATTATACGTGGATAACATTAAGCTTCATTAAGCCAAGAAAAAAAGAAAACATTAAGCTTCATTTAAGCTTCATTAATCTGGATAACATTAAGCTTCATTAAGCCAACAAAAAAAGGAAAACATTAAGCTTCATTAAGCTAATTATATCTATATCCTTGGTCTACACGGTGTAAGCCTAGGTTAGACTATGTTAACCTAATTCCCTTAAACCATTGGCTCTGATACCAACTTGTCACAACCCAAAAACCACAGGTTGCAACTACTGAACATAGTGGAATAAACACTACTATTTCAACTAAAGTAAATATAAAATCCACCTAGAATTTCAAAAGCGGAAGTCTTTAAGTACTAAAACAAAAAATCAAGATAATATCTAAAACATTTATTCCGAAAGAACGATTCAAGTCGATTCTTAAATCTTGTCTTTACGCTTCGAGCTACTTGTTTTCATACCACCTGAGAGATGCATGCTAAAAGGTCAGCTTACACCTAGTGAGTTCACGGTTTTCATACATGCTTTAACAATAAATCAGAGTCTAAAACGACAAGCTTTAACTAACGAGATATGTGCAATTAAATCATATAACATGCATAACACTTTATCACAATTACATCTATTCCGCCAAGCGTACATGTGCTATCTCACCACGCTATTGGCCTACACAAACGCTGTCGTGCTATAATGTGTTATCTTCCCAAGTCACGACCAATTTATACCGGTAGACTAAACTGGCAATAATTTGCCCTATTCCGTCGGAAACCCGACACATATCATATACAAGCACAATCTCAATTAAATAAAACTATCATGTATTGAAAGCATGTAATTCAGAAAATACTAAAACATATATACAACTTTAAAAACTTTGCACCATATGTGCATACTATGCATACATCTCCCGTTTTATAAATCACATGAACTCACCTGATACTTGTTAGGATTATGTGCGAGACAGTAACAGGGTTACCGTATCCAATGTTATAAGACACTAGTAGGTCACACCGCTGCACACTAAACAAGAGGATGTTTGGATTACTTGGTTGAGAGAAATAATTAATCGTTTATTAATTATAAAAGAAGAGAGAAGGAAATAAATAATTAGCTGAATTATTTATTTAAATTAATTAATCAGATGAATTAATTAATAAAGAGATAAATATGGAATATATTTAATTATCAGGTTGATAATTATAAGGGTATTTCATATGGTATCAAACACTGCCTTATTAGTTAATATAAATAAAGGCATAAGGTTTGATTGAATGATAACTGATTTTGATAATTCACAAAAATCACTCTCTCTCTCTTTCTCTCTCTACCGCCGGCGACCAAAAGCAAGAAGGCGAGAACCGAAAATTTTCTCGTTTTGAATAGTAATCCTTGGTGGTCTAGCAACTGTTCCTCGAGACGTGTCAGTAGCGGTGTACCCCCTACAAGCCTTCTGGAATTTTATTCTCAAAAGGTAAATCGTCAAACCTCGCAAAATTGTATCTGTTTATGGTTAGGATTGGATCCTTGATTGGGAATCGTTTTTAGTTTCCGCTGTGCATGTTTTTGTCTGCGATTCCCAACAGTGGTATCAGAGCCACTTCCTATAACCTAACGGATCAGGTTTAAATTGTTTGTTCGATTAATTAGGTTTTATAAATCATTAAAAATCTGTTTTTTTTTTTTTTTTTTGTAAACCTAACGAAACGACGATTGGCGGCGGAACGGCGGCAGTTAGCCGGCCGGACCTCCAGGCCAATCGCCGTCGATTCTCTACCGGCCGCACCACCCGATTGGTGGTTGCGGTACCGGCCGTCATGATAGTCGCCGGCCACACCACCCGCTTGGTGGTTGTGGCGTCGGCCGAAGTAAAACCGCAAAGCCACCACCACACCACCGATTGTGGTGGTGGTGGTGTCGATCGTCGCCGGCGATAACACCGAGGCCCGCTGCAACCGCCATGTGGTGGCTGCGGCGGCTGTTGGATCAATCGACCACCACACAGCCGTGTGGTGGCGACGCGGTTGTGGTCCAAACCACCGTAGCCGCAGATGGCAAACGGCGGTGGTGTTCGTCCATAGAGCCGGAGGCGGCGATGGTGGTAGAAGCTACTACTGCTGTCGTCGTTCTCCATATCGACCGCCACACCACCGATTTGTGGTGGTGGCGGCGATAGTGCCTCTTTTTCGATCGATCGCGGCGGCGGCGGTGGCTTTCCAGCCGCTGCTGTTGCCGATGATCGTTATTGTGGTAGGCGGCGGTGGTGGCTCCTTAGCTGCTGCCGTCGCCAGTTGAATTAAGTGACGGCGGTGGGTGCCGCGGCGGTGGTGACTATCGAAGTCGCCGCTGCCGGCGGCGGTTGCGGTGGTAGTCCGGGCGGTGGTGATGGCGATCGAGTCATCATCATCGCCGGCATTGAAAACCGCCAATCGTTGACCAAGTTTTGGCGGGTCGGTGATAATTCGAGGTCATAGTTCGTTCCGATAGTTTATCGTTAACAAGTCTCAGTTGGGATTTGTTTCCGGATAGATTTCGAAAAAGGAATCGTTTTTAATCAGGTTAGGTTAAAACGATTCAGGATAAGTTTTAATTAATTGTTTTAAATTAATTATTAGTTATATGGTTATTAAATTAAAATTCAGATGTGTTTTAATTTATTATATGATAAGTCATAGCTGAACCCTTTTAGACCCGTGGTTGTGTTTTATTTTATTTATCCGTTGGGAGGCCTGCGTGCCATTTACAACCCTCTTGTAATTTTAATGTTTTAGACTAGTTGGGAGGCCTGCGTGCCATTTTAACCCTTTTGTAATAATTATTTTAATTACATCAAGACGGAGACAAGACGACGACCATGGATCTCGGAGCCAGTGGGAGTGCCAGAAGTTGAAGACTTTTGTCACTTAGGGATTGAGACCGTTGTTTTGTGTTGGCTCACAAAACAACATTAGTTTAAGGGTTTAAGCTATGACTATGCTGTTTATATTTAAATTGCGTGGTTGTTTAATTTACGTAATAATTATTAAATATAAATTGCCCCTTTTTTGAACGGATTGTTTAAAAATTAAAAGGATACAAATACAGCTAGTGTTTGGATCCAGTTTTTCAAAGTTTTTGAAAATAGAAAACTGGCAATTTAGACCCTTGTTAAGAATCATAGATTAGTAAGTGCAACCCACTTTAGGGGCACTTCCGGTGTAAGGTACATAGGGCGTTGAAAGTGCACACACTATGAACGCCCGTGTTCAAACCGAAACTGGAAGGAGATAAAACTCTGCGAATTATCTCCGGGTGGTACCGGCCAGAGTTTGTCCAGGTCCCGGGTGGTGCAATCTATTTTGGTAATTATTTATTCACTGGGTGGTACCAGGCCAAAATGCACTAGAGGGACTAAATATGCACGGATTATTAATATCCGATGTCCCGACGATCTAGAAGTCGTATTTTCAGATAGGGAATACGATTGGTATAGTGTTACCTACCATAGATCGCATGAGTCGGTATGACATGATCACATGCTTCCCGACACATGTGAAATATGGATTCTAGTCTAATAAATTTATTTTAAGGGTAATAATTTATTAGAATTATATAATTATAAACTAAAGCTGGAATTTTATATTCTTCTGTAGATGTCTCAAATTAGTATTCCGTTTTATTCACCTGAAGAGTCACTTCGCCTTATTATGGGCAAGTGGAAGCTTACGGGCCATAACTTTCCAGTTTGGAAGTTACACTTGAGGAATGTTTTATGTGCCCAGGATAAGCTTTATGTGATCAACAAACCCGTATCACGACCTAAAAGCAATGCCCCTGAAGAGGAATTTGCTGAGTATTTTAGATACTTGACAGATGAATCGGATGTAATGTCCATTCTGATTTTCTCTATGTCACCCGAGTTCACGGGAGATTTAAGAGTTAAATCATGTCATGAGGTTGTGAGAGATGTGGAGAACCAGCTAGGTCTCTACAAGCACACGGGAAAGCTATTGATCATGCAAGAGATTCTCTCCCTGAAGCTACAGAAGGGTCAGTCAGTTAAAAACCATCTTGTTGATATGAGAAGGCTTTTTAAATGTTTATCACGTCTGGGGTACAAGATGACTCAGGAAGAGTTAGTGTATCTCATGTGGTTCTCCCTCACAAAGGAAGTTCAGGACACAGCTAGTGCCTACATGAAGGAACCAAAGAGCGACGTGGATAAAGTTCATGAAGATATCCTGGCCAGTCTAGAGCCAGTACCCGAACCTGCGAATCTCATGGACACTGACATAATAGATGAGCTGGGAGATCTGAGTTGCCCAGAGTGCGGCAGCGAGGATATTTGCGAGCACTCGATGAACATCGACCAAATGGATATCGGTTTACCCGATACTCCAGGTATCTTTATGATAGATTGCTTAATCACTTCTTATGAATCATGGGTAATTGATACAGGCAGTGGTAACCACATTTGTAATCATTTACAGGGATTCACTAGAAGAAAGACTCTGAGGAAGGACCGTTCGAACCTACGAGTGGGCGAAGGCACTCCGTTGATTGCTGAAGCCGTGGGATCTTATAGTCTTAGTTTACCCTCGGGTCTAGTTTTGGAACTGAATAATTGTTATTATATTCCAAATATGATTAAGAATGTATTGTCTTTTGATTTGTTGGTAGACCAAGGCTTTTACTATAAATATTCTTATAAAATGATTTCGGTTTTTAAAGATAATATTTTCTATTTTAAAGCTACACCAGTAGATGGTCTATACACTGTAAATCTTAAAGACAACAATAGTGAAATCTATCATATAAGTAAGCGATCCAAGGATATTGAGGATCAGACTTACCTCTGGCATTGTCGTTTGGGCCATATAAACAAGAAACGTGTTGAACTACTCCTAAAGGGAGGTTTTCTTGGCAATTTCGATTACAAACCTTTTGATAATTGCGAATCTTGTTTATCTGGCAAAATGACAAAGCAACCTTTCAACAGTGAGAATGAAAGGGCTACTGACTTGCTTGAAATAATCCACACAGATGTATGTGGACCTTTCAGTCATGTAGCAAGAGGAGGATACCGGTACTTCATTACCTTCACTGACGACTTCAGTAGGTATGGATATGTCTACTTGATGAGACATAAATCTGAAACCTTTGAGAAATTCAAGGAATATCAGAATGAAGTACAGAATCTACTTGACAAGAGGATCAAGTTCTTACGGTCAGATCGTGGTGGCGAATATCTCAGTGATGAGTTTGACAATCATCTGATGGAGTGTGGGATTGTATCCCAACTTACACCTCCGTATACACCTCAGATGAACGGTGTATCAGAAAGGAGAAATCGTACCTTACTAGACATGGTACGAACGATGATGTGTCATTCTTCGCTGCCAGTATCATTCTGGGGACACGCGCTCGAAACAGCAGCACACATACTGAACAGAGCGCCAACAAAGTCGGTAGAAAAGACTCCATACGAGTTGTGGAAGGGTAAGAAACCCAACATATCTTTTCTTAAAATTTGGGGTTGTGAGGTTTACGTCAAACGACCTACCTCAGAAAAACTCAAACCCAAATCCGACAAGTGTTTCTTCGTTGGATATCCCAAGACCACCGTGGGATATTATTTCTACAACCCTGAAGAGAACAAAGTGTTTGTTGCTCGAAATGGAAAATTTCTGGAAGAAAAGTTTCTCAGTTTAGAGAACACCAGAAAGGATGTAGATCTACAGATAGTAGACGAAGAAAGCACTACACCAGTTGTTGAGCCAGATATTCAACATAACAATGTTGAACCTCAACCAGAGCCGGTTGAGGAAGTGCAAACACAGGACCTTCGCAGATCCAGTAGGGTAAGACAAGAACCAGATAGGTATCTTGGGTTCCTAGTCTCTCAAGACAAAGAAGACTTAAATGAACCAACATCCTATGGAGAAGCTGTGTCAGGCAGTGAGTCTGAACAATGGCAGGAAGCCATGAAGGCCGAGATGCAATCCATGTACGACAACCAAGTTTGGGAGTTGACTGATTTGCCACAACACTGTAAGGCTGTTGGACGCAAATGGGTTTTCAAGAAGAAAACCGACATGGATGGGAACGTACACACCTTCAAAGCCAGACTGGTTGCAAAAGGATTCACGCAAACTCATGGCATTGACTATGATGAAACCTTTTCACCAGTGGCTATGTTAAAATCAATTAGGATTCTCATGGCCATCTCAGCATATTTTAACTACGAGATTTGGCAGATGGACGTCAAGACAGCCTTTCTAAATGGAAAGTTAACAGAAGACGTCTATATGGAACAACCAGAGGGGTTTGAAGATCCTAAGAATCCTAATAAGGTGTGTAAGCTGCTAAAATCTATTTATGGATTAAAGCAAGCATCTCGAAGCTGGAACTTACACTTCGACGAGCGAATCAAAGAGTTTGGTTTCGCTAAAAGTGAGTTCGAGCCATGTGTTTACACCAAGTTCAGTGGGAGCATAGTAACCTTCCTGGTCTTGTATGTAGATGACATACTACTCATAGGAAACGATGTACCAACTTTACAGAGTGTTAAGGAATGGTTAAGTAAATGTTTCCAGATGAAAGACCTTGGAGAAGCCGCTTATATACTAGGTATAAAGATCTACAGAAACAGATCTAAGCGGCTTATCGGACTTAGTCAGAGTACATACATTGACAAGGTCCTGAAAAGATTCAGGATGGATGAATCCAAGAAGGGATTCATTCCAATGCAACATGGCATAGTGTTAAGTAAAACACAGAGTCCTGTTTCTAGTGAAGATCAGGACAGAATGAAATCGGTCCCATATGCTTCTGCAATTGGATCGATTATGCATGCCATGCTATGTACTAGGCCCGATGTTGCTTACTCAGTAAGTGTTACGAGCAGATACCAACAGAATCCAGGTGAGCCCCATTGGGTGGCTGTCAAGAACATTCTCAAATATCTGAGAAGAACGAAAGAAATGTTCTTGGTCTTTGGAGGTTCTGAGGATGAAATTAGTGTCACAGGATACTCTGACGCTAGTTTCCAGACTGACAGAGATGACTTCAGGTCACAGTCAGGGTACGTCTTTACCCTAAACGGAGGTGCAATCTCGTGGAAGAGCTCGAAGCAGGACACGATTGCAGACTCAACTACAGAGGCAGAGTACATTGCAGCATGTGATGCGGCAAAGGAAGCTGTCTGGCTGAGGAATTTTCTATCGGATCTCAGAGTGGTTGCCAGTATCTCGAGACCGATAGATATATTCTGTGATAACTCAGGAGCCGTGGCGCAAGCAAAGGAACCTAGAGAGCATCACAAGTCGAGACACGTGCTCAGAAAGTATCACCTCATCCGAGAGATCATTGGAAGAGGAGATGTAAGAATATGCAAGATTCCAACAGAAGACAATGTCGCAGATCCGCTGACAAAGCCACTAGCAAGGGCAAAGCATGAAGCACATGCGAATTCCATTGGGATGCAGTACCTGGAAGCCAGTAGCTAGTACTTAGTTTATTAATTATTACTATAGTCTAATTTAGAAACAATGTAATCATGTAAAGTTTTATTTCACAGTGTGTTGGAAATAAATGGAGGTTTTAATTTCATGATTGTTCTAAATTAACTATTTTTCGCATATTTAACGTATCCTTGATTCTACAAAGCCTTGTATGAAATCTAAATTTCCGTAGCCACTTATTGAAATGGGAATTTCAATAGGGAGTTTAACGCTATTATAAATACTTGATGATTTATTCAAAGCAGAGAATAAAAGCACAAGTGATGTGACCAAGTATTTGTAGATACTCATCAGAGTGTTTGGGTATTGGAAGTGACCAGTAATCAAGTCTGCTTCATGGAGCCTTAGTCATAGGCACTGACTTGATAGGTTGTCCTTAGACCTGAGATACTTGGTTTGGGAACACGAGGACCACTGTACTCTTAGCACGTACTAACGCTGCACCGTAACTGGGTGGCTATACGGGACGTGACTAGATGCAGCGGAAGCCGTGGATCCAAATGCAAGTAGTCAAGAAGGGATTTGCACCTCTTTCAAAAGAGAGATATTTCCGGGCCCCTTGACGATTAAGATTGGCAGAAAACGCGTGGCCACGCTCGGATAGAATAACAGGGGTTATTTAGTAATATCCGTTACTGCAGGCAATCGAGATCAGAGTCAAGAAATACTTGATTTTAAGAAATGAATCCTCCACTCCATGTCTTAAATCACTTTAGAAATATCGTGTGCAAAAGGAATGAACCTGTGTACGAATTCAGTCGAGAATTGTATCTCTGGATATAAGAGATCTTATAACCTGGTTAACCTAAGTGTCTGGCTAGGGACCTCCTTAGGCTAATGGTAACAGACATAGTTACATGTCTAGCACAAGTGGGAGTCTGTTAGGATTATGTGCGAGACAGTAACAGGGTTACCGTATCCAATGTTATAAGACACTAGTAGGTCACACCGCTGCACACTAAACAAGAGGATGTTTGGATTACTTGGTTGAGAGAAATAATTAATCGTTTATTAATTATAAAAGAAGAGAGAAGGAAATAAATAATTAGCTGAATTATTTATTTAAATTAATTAATCAGATGAATTAATTAATAAAGAGATAAATATGGAATATATTTAATTATCAGGTTGATAATTATAAGGGTATTTCATATGGTATCAAACACTGCCTTATTAGTTAATATAAATAAAGGCATAAGGTTTGATTGAATGATAACTGATTTTGATAATTCACAAAAATCACTCTCTCTCTCTTTCTCTCTCTACCGCCGGCGACCAAAAGCAAGAAGGCGAGAACCGAAAATTTTCTCGTTTTGAATAGTAATCCTTGGTGGTCTAGCAACTGTTCCTCGAGACGTGTCAGTAGCGGTGTACCCCCTACAAGCCTTCTGGAATTTTATTCTCAAAAGGTAAATCGTCAAACCTCGCAAAATTGTATCTGTTTATGGTTAGGATTGGATCCTTGATTGGGAATCGTTTTTAGTTTCCGCTGTGCATGTTTTTGTCTGCGATTCCCAACAATACTTGCGTGTAGGGTTCTTTACTTTCTTTGTCCAAACCTACACAACGAAACGACTATCTAAGTATTCTCGCCAACAACTGCTACTAAGGAATTTAACTACTATTAAACCTACTCTAATAGTCGGTTTTAGGTTAACTCAACCTAATGCCCCACTAAATTCTATTTAACGCAATTAAAATATAAGCAATTTGTAATGCGTAAAACGGATTGAAACTATTAAAATATTTCTTTTAAAACTAACTTTCATAAAGAAAATTTTTATGCATCTATTCTAAATAAAATATTTTTCTTATGACTAACAATGCTAAACTCTCAATAATAAAATAGAATGAGTTTACTAGCTTTAAAATCAATAACTAATTAGTTGCATTATATATATATAGCTGTTGTCGTCGAAAACAGTAGCATTGCTACATTGAAATTTTAAATTTTCAACTAACTATTTAATTAATACGTTGACTTATAAAATATGGCAACTAGTTATTTAAATTGAGGGCTTCTTTTAAAAATATCTAAATGGACAAAACTAAATAAGCTGGGGATATTGAGTCTTCGAAAATTTAATTGTGAACAACATCCAGCATTAAAAAAAATAAGACTTGGTTATATGATTTGGAAAAAATAAAACAAACTGTGGCCCAATGATTTCTTTAACTAAAACTTTGACCCACTTACTATCTACAAGTCTAGCTCACTCAGATCACTAATCTAGCCATCCATAAAAGAGACAGCCCACCTTTGCTGAATCTGGTGGATCCAGACCCGACCAGGATCCGAATCAAAGTGAAAACATCCCCTGTCCCTGTTACGAATTTTGCCAAAATTAACTCGATTTTTCATCGATTTGCTTCATTCTTTTTGCATCAAAATGGAATCCCGAACACCCTCTTAGTAACCTTATTACTAAACTACTAAAACAGAAATCACAATTTTTCTTACACTAAGGGGAGTTAATTTTGAGTTCCAAGACCCGAATTTTGCCGAAAAACTCAACTAATCAAGTTGCGGTAAAATTAAGGGTCTTCGCAACTAAAACATGATCTGATACTTTGACCTTATGTGCAAAACTACAAATCTAGCGCAATGAACTAAAAATCTAAAACTATAATTGAGTGATTACCTCCAATTTGACGAAAAACCTCAAGATTTGCTATCCGGCTTGACCTCCAAATTCTACTTCGCTATTCTCTCTCTCTCATGAATTTCAGAGGGCTTTTGCTTTTCTCTTTAATCTGAACGTAGGGAACTATCTATTGGTATTTATCCATGAATATAGAGCATGAATTTCTCCCTTAAACTCTATCCCCCCAAAAAACGGGATTTACTTCTCATCTTTTTTTGAATTTGAAACAATGTGATTGGCTCTTTTTTTTTCTTTCTAAATTCATACTTATCTTTATTTGAGATATGCTATTAATTCCATTCTATATATATTTATGTATATAAATATATTAGGATTTAACTTAAAACTAAAGTAATTTCATAAATAAATAAATAAAATATTCTAACCTTTGGGGTGTTACAATTAAGCTTCATTAATCTGGATAACATTAAGCTTCATTAAGCCAAGAAAAAAAGGAAAACATTAAGTTTCATTAATCTGGATAACATTAAGCTTCAATAAGCCAAGGAAAACATTAAGCTTCATTAATCTGGATAGCATTAAGCTTCATTAAGCCAAGAAAAAAAGGAAAACATTAAGTTTCATTAATCTGGATAACATTAAGCTTCAATAAGCCAAGGAAAACATTAAGCTTCATTAATCTGGATAACATTAAGCTTCATTAAGCCAAGAGAAAAGGAAAACGTTAAGCTTCATTAATCTAGATAACATTAAGCTTCATTAAGCCAAGAGAAAAGGAAAACATTAAGCTTCATTAAGCTTCATTAATCTGGATAACATTAAGCTTCATTAAGCCAAGAAAAAAAAGGAAAAAAGAACAATACTTTGACAACTTAATGTTTGGCCAACAAATAAAGAATAGATGTTACAGATGGTTCCAAGAAAAAAAACACTATATAGATGTTTGGCAAAGACTATATATAGATGTTACATAAGAGGTTGAAGTCAAAAAAGCCATACATATAATTCCACACAAAGCCTTGAACTGCAGAGGACGAGAGAACTTTAACTACAATTCCACACAAAGCCAAACATATAAATTGTCAATGTATTTTCAAAATCTGTAACCACATAGAACCATTGAACTATAGTATCTAGTTTGCATAAAACTCAAACTTTAATTCAAGACTATAACTTAAAAATTGTAACCAAATAGTTTCAACACGCTAACCACTCAAACTACAATTCTAATTAGGTTGGTTCGACGATGAATTCACACTTTCATGAGCTTTGGTATGCTTTCCTCTTCCCCTTCCCCTGAAATAATAAAATGAATATATTAATGGTATTCAAATTGATTTTGGAAAAGAAGACAAATGTTTAAATGTAAACTAGTTAACCTTTTACTGGTGGATGTTTCATGAGAGCCTTCAGGTGTGCTCGAAGGTGCCGAATTATTGCATGTCCGTTCATGGTGTCCATACATACCACAACGTGGACATCTATGCCTTTTTTAGGCTCATCGGGCGGTACGATTCTATTTTTTTTCGGTCTTCCAGGCGGACGTTTGATTATCGGTGGGTATATCTCTCCATTGTTCCTATATGCTCCACTGATTTTTCCCAGGCATTGGAGAAATTTCTAAAGCGTAGGCCTCTTTGAATTTTTCGATTCTAAAATACGGATCGACATATTTATCCCAATTGGTCTCCCTTGTGAATGCAATAAAATCCGCCGCATGCACACATGGAAGCCCTTTGACTTGCCAAACTCGACAACTGCATTTTCGCTCGTCAAGTATAACTTCCCAACGTTTTTCTTTGTATTTTACTTCGGCTCGATGGTCACCGCTTCTACAAACATGAAATTTGCCCAAGTTCTACAAAAAAATATTGGTTAATATTTATTGATATTATTCAATTTAATAAAACACTATAACTTGCCTTAGAAATTCTCTCGAGATACTTTTTTGCATTAGGAACTAATGGGCCCTTTCACTTGTTCACGATCCTTTTTTCCTTGTCAAATCGTTCCATAAGCTTCTCTCTAATGCCATCAAGAAGATCAAGCATTGGTTTGTAACGCAATTCACCAATCCAAGAATTGAAAGTTTTTAAAATGTTGTTTGTAATGTAATCACATTTGACCATTGTACCAAACTTGCTTCTACTCCAAATCTTCTTATGGTTCTCATTCAAGTATGTAATTGCATCTCCACGTACACTTGCAATTTCGCCTAGTAATATGTCATGCTTACTAGTACTATACGTATTTGCCGCACCCCATAGTTTAAGCATGAAAAAGTCACCTCGAAAATGTTTCTTGAAGTTACTATATAAATGTCTCATACAATCTCGATGCTCAACATTAGGATAAACCTTTGTGATAGCTACCTCTAACCCTTTCTGCATGTCTGAAGAAATAACAAGACCGGTTGGTGTACCAATAGCTTTTTCTAACGACTCAAGAAACCAAGTCCATGAACTCGTGTTCTCTGATTCAAGCACCACATATGCTACTAGAAGCATGCCATTGTTACCGTCTATACTCGTGGCAACGACCAATACTGATGGGTTTTTGTGGGCATCCTCGGATCAAACTGATTCGAGGATTATCTCAGATCTATCAAACCTCGCTGGTTCGATATATCTCGTGGGTTATGAAAAACAAACTGTTTGAAAACCCACGTGATCAGAAACACGCTGTTTCTGATCTAAACATGCGGAAGCGATAAAAGCTAAAAACCCAATAAAGCCTAATTGATCTTAATCGTTTATAGTTCTAAACCTAAAGGATTAGGTTAGATTAATTTACCTGGATTGCTTGAGTTATAATCCACCAATGATCGACCAGCGAACGCTCCTCTAGTAGAACTGTATGAAAACCCGAATACACAAAAACAAAACCGACCCGGGGGGGGGGGTACTTGGCGCCGGTAGAGAGAGAGAGGAGAGAGAGGAAACTGGAAATTGTTTTTCTTAACTGAAAGCTTAATTATTCCTTAACCCATAAGCCTTATTTATATGGGAAGAAAAATACAGTTTGAAAGTAATCCAGTTTCCATATTATAATTATCTCAAATCTTTTCCTTATTAACTGGAAAAGAATTTGCCTATGATAATTATGATTTATATATTTATCTAATATATAAAATCTTATTAATTAACCATTATATATTTATTTATCTAATAAATATATAACATCCTAATTAATTAATAACCCTCCAACTTTGGTAATTCTGACTGAAATTACCCAATATATTTATAATACACTATTATAAATACTAATTCTCCATTTCGGGGTTTCATCTAACTTGTTCGACTTATAGGTCCTCACAGGTGTGACCCTCAAGTGTCTCGTAACATTGGATGTGTTATCACTTGGTTTGTCAACTCTGCACATAATTCCTAACAGACTCCCACTTGTGCAAGTTGGCAATACCATCTTTGATTACACTGACCTAAGGAGGCCCCTAGACAGGCACTTAGGCTGACCAGGTTACAAGAACTCTTATACCCAGACTTTGGTGATATAAACATTCCGCGAGGAATTGGTATCTATGAAACTACTGTTCATTGATTGGGTATATCTTGGCTTTTCCCTCTGCATCGCGATATTTCATCTATGAGTATGAGCTTGGAAAGTGTCAACTCTAAATACTCAAGATTCTGTTCTCTTGATTATCTGACTTTCACTGATAGGTAAACGACAAAGAACTAATCAGTCCGTTTGGGCATGGCCATGCACTTCATCAGTATACTTAGTCAGTCAAGATGGGCCCAGAAATATCTCTCTTCTGAGAAGAGGTGCAAATCCCATCTTGCATATCTGCCTTTGACACCACGGCTTCCGCTGAATCTAGTTACACCCTTTATAGCCACCCTGTTACGGCGTAGCGGTTGAGTGCACTAAGAATTCAGTAGTCCTCATGATATCAAATCAGATACCTCAGGTGATAGGGACAACCACTGTGAGATTTACTTATGACCTTTTCCAAGAAGTAATCTCAACCGCGGATCACGTCCGATATTTGCTACTCTATCAAATATCTGTGCAACTTTTAGTCTACAACACTTGTAGCTGTTATTTAGCAACTGATCATAACTACCTAAAAGTTCACAATGACTTTAACGCCTTATCATGCTCCCACAATGATAAGTTGTCACGGACAGATTTTGAATGAAAAATTGGAGACTGATTTCATTCCTGGATATATTAAAACATGCAAAATAGTGAAAGTGATAAAGAAATCAATCTTGTATAGTCCATATTACACGCTGTAATAATAACAAGATTGAATGTCTTTTCTTTTAACAACTTTCATTTTATCTATTTAACATTTGTTAAATACTGATCTAAAATGAAGTATCACCTACCTTCAATTTTAAACCCTTTGATTAAAGTTTACCATTTTAATCAAAGTGATAACCAAAAACACAAGTCTGTTCATACGATCTACTTGTATCTGCTAATTATTGTTCTGCAAACACCTTATAAGAACAATAACTAGACTTTTATCATATTCCATGAACTTGGAGACCTGGACTAACTTCCAGTTCCTGAATATGTAAAACTGCAACTCTCCTTAGTTGCTGCGTAGATGAATGATTTCTACCTGAAATCCGATTCCATTTGCAATCCTGGCAAATCTACTGGAATGCTATATATTTTAATCCAACACTTTTAATTATTATTTTTTAAGTCAGTTACGACCTTTGTTTCATGGGTCTTGAAACTTTTATCCTTTTAACTAAAAGGGTAAATTATATCTTATGAATTCTTATCCTACCTGGATTTATGAATTCCGAGATATATCAATAATTATGTCTTTTATTCTTTTATCTTAGACTAGATAGAGAATAATCGGGCTCCCACTTGCTTGCATAAAAACTAACTATTACTCAAAATTTACTATTGACTTACTCAAGACTTTGATTAGTCAATCCTAATTTCAAGTAATGAACTTTGAGAATTTCCCTTTTTATGAAACTCAACTGGATTTGGTTAGATCCTAATTCCAAACCTTGGAATCCTTCTAGTTTCATAAATTCTGTTATTAACGCTATCTGAGTTAATATCCTAAATTCTCCTTTTTAAAACATTTGAATAAAACTTGATCAAACTTGATTTGAGAATTTCTTTTATAAAACTTAACTGGATTTGATCAAATCCTAATTCCAGAACTTGGAATCTTTCTAGTTTTATAAATGCTGTTATTAACGCTATCTGAGTTAATATCTTAAATTCTTCCTTTTGATCACAAAACTATTATTCATAAATGTTTTATCCTCAAAAACACATTCCTTATAGAATCTTGTGTGTTTTGATAGTTTTTATACAAATTACTTCAATCTCATTAAAGTAATTATAACAGGCATTAACAACTAGGATCATACAAACACTAAGCATAATCAGATATCTGTCAAGACAATAACTTTGAAAAATAAAAGCATCGAATTATAAAAATAATTATCCAAACATTGTTTAAAACATAAAACCCCCAAAATAACTGTTTTATAACTATAAATTCAAAAGATGTCTTGACTTAAATTATCTCGTGCTTTGATCCTCGGCAACTCCTGGGCACTTCACTTCATTTCTGATTTCCTGCAATGTCATTTGCTCTAGGTATCAGTATACTTGTAAGCTAACAAGTAAGAAGTGTCAAAACAAAGCAATCATAAATTTTCTGAGGTTTTACATACCTGCTTCATGACGCTTAGGGCAGTTTTGCCTCCAATGACCGATCTCGTTGCATATGAAGCAGCGATTCTCGGTTCTAGCTTTGTTTGGCTTAACCTTCTTGCCCTTGCCCTTGCCCTTGCCTTTCTTGGGTGCACTCTGGATGGCCTGAACTGGTCCTTTTCCCTTGCTGGTGCTAGCATGCCCATTTTTCTTTTTAATCCCTCCGTCTTTTACCATCAAGACATCCTTTGTCTTGTTCTTGTTCCCCATATTTAGTTCAGCTGTCTTAAGCATGGAGTGTAACTCTGCTACAGTTTTCTCCATGTTATTTATGTTGTAGTTGACTACAAAGGGCCTGTAGTCTTCTGACAGTGAATTAAGTATGGTGTCAGTTGCTAGCTGCAACGGAACAGGATGACCCAGCCTCTCCAGATGATCTAAGTGCCGTTTCATTTTCATGACATGGTCACTTACTGATGTCCCTTTGACCATCTTGCACTCATTGAATGCTTTGGTGGCATCGTAGCGCTCTGTACGAGCCTGAGTCTGAAACATGTCCCTCAGCTGGCGGATCATGTCGTAAGCATTCGTATTTATGAGCCCTGCTTGCAGATCTGGGCTCATAGTTGCTAACATCAGACAGGCAACATCAAGGAGATCATCTGAGTGCTTCTTGTGGGCATTTCTGGCAGCAGCCGGAGCGTTTGCCGGAGGTGCCTCCCCAAGTGGCTCTTCAAGCACATACCACTTTCTTTCATGTCTGAGCACAATCATCAGATTGCGCTCCCAGTCAAGAAAGTTAGAGCCGGTCAACTTATCCTTTTCCAGGATAGAGCGGAGGGAAAGATTGTTAGTGCTGGTAACAGTGCTTGCCATCTACACAAAATAAAAATTTTGGTCTTAGCAACTGTAAATAGACTAATTTCCAATAAAATATCAATAAACCCTTAAATGATCAATTTATTGGACTAGGATCCTTATTTCATACGTCCTGATGTGCGTAATGTTCTTGCTCCACCAGACCCGTATTTATTTCGGTAGGTAAGGACTTTTACCAATCATATCTAACTGACATGACTCCTAGATCTTTTCGGGACTTTGGCAACTACCTGTGCATGTTTTAGTCCCTCTAAGTGCTTTTTGGCCCGGTACCACCCGGTGAACTTTATAGTACCAAAACAGATCTCACCATTTTGGGGACCTGATTACTATACTCTGGCCGGTACCACCCGGAGATAATTCGCAGAGTTATGTAACCCCTTCAGCTTCAGTTTGAACACAGACGTCGAATGTGTGATCACTTACAACGCCTATGTACTTTACGCCGAAGGTGCTCCTAGATGGGTTGCACTACTGATCTATGATTTTCGGGGTTTTTGAAAAACTTTATTTCCAGGATTTTGAAAAACTGATTGTTTATAAAGGCTACTTATGTTTTAAACCAACTGTTTGAAACATACATATAATTTTAAAACTAACTGTTCTAAAATCATTTGCTAATTAAAACTAGCTGTTTTAATAGCATACCTAGTTGATTAAAACTAACTGTTTTGTCAACTTTGCCCTTTTATAAAACAATCATTTATACGTTGTTATAAAGAGCAATTAATATTCTAAACTAACTGTTTTAAATATTCATGTTGTTTTAAACCAACTGTTTAAAATGTCGGTTGATTGAAATCAACTGATTTAAAGTGTACTGGCTGATCGAAACTACCTGTTTCAATAACCTCTCCGTCTGACAAAAGCTAACTGTTTTGTTAACTTTGCTCTTTTATAACAATACACTAGGTTTTATTAAAGTGCTTCACTTTAAAGGTTTTCGATTGAAAAATTAATAAAACCTATTTTCTTCTTGTTTTAAAAAAAAATTCCCTTTTAAAACATATCTAATAAACTAACAGTTATTAGCATCAACTACGCAGTTAATTATGCACACGGATAATTATAACTACGCAAACAACTAATTATAGGTTTTGCCAACTTTGTTCCTAGGGACCAATAATGACCTAGTTTTTCTACAACTTCAAAACTTCGCGTAGCTCCCACTGGCTTCGCCATGCTTTGTAGTATTCCGGTAAGATGAAGAATAGCTCCCACTGGCCTCGTCATCCCAAAAGAAAGAAAAATCTATCCTAGGGTCATTATTACATAGGGGTTGTAAATGGCACGCAGGCCTCCCCATGAATATGTCAAGGGTCTAAGTTGGCAAGTACTATAACGTATATATATATGTAAAATCAAACTGAAAATCATATATAGTTCTCAAGCAATCACGCAATTATATGTATATATGCAACAAAAGCAATATTATAATTACGAGAAAAATAAACCTGGATCCGTTAAAATTATCTTGTCTCAATTATCTTATTGCAAAACTTGGTTTTATAACTGATTCGAAAAACAAACTGTTTTATGAATCTTAAAAGAAAAACTTTAGATTGTTTTAACTTTTAAAACTGAGATTTATAATAAATCTAAACATCATTTAATCCTTTTACCCAAAAATATTAAACTGGTTTTAACGATCCAATTAAAAACTGGTTTATTCGAAAAATTTTAATTTTTCCTAAGAGATTAATTAAAACTAATTTGAATAAGTTTTATCAGATAAAAGAAATCCCAAGTAAAATTTATTTTGGATAAAATGTCTTAAAAACCAAACGAGTTCTTTTGGACCATAACTTGGTCCAAAGAACTGGGCCTTTGGGCCTGATAACGAAACTTGTCCCAAAACGGAAAAATCCTAGGGTAGTAACATTTGCGTTTGGCTACCGTTATCCCTTTCGACCATCACCAATCACTTCCGCCTAGCTGGTGGTGTGACTTGGTGGTCATGGAATTGCCGCCACCACCACGCTGGTGGTTTGGTTTGGCGGTTGCGTAATCGCCGTCATCTGTCGATTAGCAACGGTAGTAGCTTTACCACCACGATTTTGTTTGGAAAAAAAAAAACATCGATGCCACCACCACCACAATCGGTGGTGTGGTGGTCGTCTTTCGCTCGGCCGATTGATTGAAAAACAACATCATCGCCACCGCCGCCTCCGCCACAGTGGTGCGGTTCGGTGGTTTTAGAAAAAAGTTGGCCACCACCACTCGGTGGTTTTGGCTGTGTAATTACGAGATCGCCGCCACCACCTCTCTGGTGGTTTGGCCGGGCGTCCGCCGCCGCCGCTTTACGCGGTGTGGCCGGCGATCGTGATCAACGTGGTGTTTCCACCCTTGGCCATCATTGAGGAACAATCCGCCACCACCAATCGGGTGGTAGCGGTTGCGCGTGTGTATCCGCCGCAGCCACCGCCTGGTGGTTGCGGTTCCGTGTTTGTGACCGCCACAGCCACCACCAATCTGGGCGGTTGTGGTTTGGTGTTTTTCCGTTCGATGGCCGGGCATCTGCCGCCACCGTAGATCGTCGCTTTTCCATCGATCAAACAGCCGTCGATCACGTTTTGCGAACACCAGACGCCGCCACCACCTATCTGGTGGTTTGGCCGGGCGTTCGTTGCCGTGTTTTGCGAAGGTGGTTCGGCCACCGCTACCCAACTGGTAGCGTGGCCTGGTGGTTCGAGAAACATAACAGCCGTCGCCGCCACCACAAGCTGTGGTGCGGCCGGTTGTTCGTGTGGCTAAGAGTTTCCGGCGATCGGCCTGGTAGTCCGGTCGGCCAACTGCCGTCGTTCTGCCGCCGATCGTCGGTGTTTTTTGATGATTAGGTTTTTCGTGCAATAAAAAAAAAAACGAATTTTATGTAATCATATTAAACCTAATAAAAATCAGATTTTTAAAACTTGATACATATGAAACAAGAATAAATTTAACGGATCACATAAACAGATAAATTGATAAACTGAAAACGATTCTAACAATGGCTCTGATACCACTGATGGGTTTTTGTGGGCATCCTCGGATCAAACTGATTCGAGGATTATCTCAGATCTATCAAACCTCGCTGGTTCGATATATCTCGTGGGTTATGAAAAACAAACTGTTTGAAAACCCACGTGATCAGAAACACGCTGTTTCTGATCTAAACATGCGGAAGCGATAAAAGCTAAAAACCCAATAAAGCCTAATTGATCTTAATCGTTTATAGTTCTAAACCTAAAGGATTAGGTTAGATTAATTTACCTGGATTGCTTGAGTTATAATCCACCAATGATCGACCAGCGAACGCTCCTCTAGTAGAACTGTATGAAAACCCGAATACACAAAAACAAAACCGACCCGGGGGGGGGGGTACTTGGCGCCGGTAGAGAGAGAGAGGAGAGAGAGGAAACTGGAAATTGTTTTTCTTAACTGAAAGCTTAATTATTCCTTAACCCATAAGCCTTATTTATATGGGAAGAAAAATACAGTTTGAAAGTAATCCAGTTTCCATATTATAATTATCTCAAATCTTTTCCTTATTAACTGGAAAAGAATTTGCCTATGATAATTATGATTTATATATTTATCTAATATATAAAATCTTATTAATTAACCATTATATATTTATTTATCTAATAAATATATAACATCCTAATTAATTAATAACCCTCCAACTTTGGTAATTCTGACTGAAATTACCCAATATATTTATAATACACTATTATAAATACTAATTCTCCATTTCGGGGTTTCATCTAACTTGTTCGACTTATAGGTCCTCACAGGTGTGACCCTCAAGTGTCTCGTAACATTGGATGTGTTATCACTTGGTTTGTCAACTCTGCACATAATTCCTAACAAATACACCATTAAATTTTCCTTTTAGATGACACGCATCAAGCCCTATTTAAGGACGACACCCAGTAAGATACCCTTTAAAACAAGCGGCCAGTGATATAAAAATTCGTTGAAAATGCTTTTTGTCACCATTTGTTGCAAAATCGATTTCAACGACACTCCCTAGGTTTCTGTTTCGTAGTTCCTCCTTAAAATCATCTATCTTGACAAATGAGTCCTCCCAATTGCCATACATATCAATGTGAGCCTTTTCTTTTCCTCTAAAGACTCTGTTATAAGGTACATCAACATTATAGGTCCTCATAAGCCACTTTCTGAGCTCTGAACAAGAGACATCTCCATCAGATTTCAACTTATGAGCAACTACATCAGCAATCCAATCTTGAGTGGCATGCTTATTACCACACTTGTTGCTTTGAGTACAAGAATGTGTTTCCACAAGTTTCTTAACATAGAATAATGTATCATTTCTAGAGGTTCGTATACTTACTTCAAAAGTAACTCCATCTTGAGTAACAGAAGCATGAATTCTCCACTCACACTTTTTATCCATACAACATGCAGTAAGTCGTGTCAAGTCGCTTTTCGCAATCGCGTACTCAAATTCATTCGTTATTGCATAATGGTTTAGTGCTCGTCTAAAAGATATCGCGTTTGGAAACTTTGAATTCACCTTCATGGTTGGACTTTTCTTGCCTAATTCATAAGTTCCAAAATCGTCATTTAGAAACTCAACTTCATTATCGGTGAAATGACGACTATGATAACTTTCTTCACTCGGACAATTTGAGTCTGAATCGTTATCATCATCAGATGCATTAACTAATCCACCTTCACCACTGTACAAAAAAAATTAACTTAATTTAGGTTAAGGGATAAAATAATGCATTGAGTTTAAATTAAGGATTTATACATTTGTGGTATAAGTTTATCTGTAGTCGCATATATTGTTGCTTCTTTCTCTTCCTTGTACATTTGAAGCATCGCCATGAAGTGCTCATCCGTTTGAAGTTTATTGAAGGATTGCACTTTTGCATACTTGTCAACAAAAACCAATGACAAAAGTTGGTTACTTTCTGATTGATAATGTTTCTTCACCTCTGCAACCAGATCGCTCAAACTGTATGATAAGGTGTCCATGTCGATGTATTTTTGGTACCCAAAACAATATACAATTCGACATGAGTTTCTTGCTAAACGAAAGAAGCCTCCATATTTTACTTTAAGCTTGTAGCTAGTTGTTACTTGTCTGAGATTGCAAACAATATAAAAACAAGTTATTCAAAGTAATATAGCCATCCTTGAAATTATCATACAAACTTAAACTTACTCGATTGTTGGTGAGTGAACCATTATCTCCCATCTCGGTGTTGAACCATTATCGACGATATCATCCATTTGTTAAAATCGATTACCAATGAAATGAAAATCGATGGTTGGGAGGGAAGAGATACCAATTTGATTATTAAGTCATTGCATTTTTTAGATTAAGCCATTGTTACACACTTGATGAACAAACCACAAAACAATATGATAAAATGGTTCTCTATGGTTGGAATAGAATAAGCCATTGCAAAAAAATCAGATTAGGACTCAATCAAATTATGAGCAAAAAAATAACTGACTCAATTGATGTGATTAAGTTGCTGTAATTGATGTGATTAAGTTGTTGTTCTATCAATGGGACCAAGATGTCAATTAATGATATGCTTGAATGCGATTAAGCTAATTGCTAAAACACAATTCTATCAATTGAAAACACATAATTTAATCAATGGTATTAAGCTTCAACCAAAAGCACATAAAGACTATTAATGGCACCTGCTTTGAATTTCGATTGAATAACCAATATTATATCAACGGACCAAGATGGCAATTAATGCTTTGCTTGAATGAGATTACAAAATCATTACTAAAACACATTATTCTATCAATTGAAAACACATAATCCAATCAATGTTATTAAGCTTCAACCAAAAACACATAACACTATTAATAGGACCTGCTGTGTTAATGGATTGAAGAACCAATGAAATTCGATTAAATTAATTACTGCTATGCTTCTCTGCCATCATTCTACCAATGAATCTAGATTAAAGAACCACGGAATTTCGATTACAGA
The DNA here is from genome assembly GCA_030169165.1 of Centaurea solstitialis. NCBI lineage: Eukaryota > Viridiplantae > Streptophyta > Magnoliopsida > Asterales > Asteraceae > Centaurea > Centaurea solstitialis. The sequence goes on along the minus strand of CM058047.1, from coordinate 56,509,895 downwards.
ATCATGGCAGGAGATGAAGCGCACTTATAAAACTCCTAATAAATTATAACCCTTAAATTAATTTATTAGACTAGAATCCATATTTCACATGTGTCGGCAAGCGTGTGTTCACATCAAGCCGACTCATGCGATTTATGGTAGGTAAAGCTTATACCAATCGTATTTTAATACGAAAACACGACTTCTAGATCGTCGGGACATCAGATATTTAATCTGTGCATATTTAGTCCCTCTAGTGCATTTTGGCCCGGTACCACTCGGTGAATAAATAATTACCAAAACAAATCGCACCACCCGGGACCTGGACATACTCTGGTCGGTACCACCCGAAGATAATTCGCAGAGTTTTTATCCCCTCCAGTTTCGGTTTGAACGCGGGCGCTCAAGGTGTGCTGACTCACAACGCCCTACGTACCTTACACCGGAAGTGTCCCTAAAGTGGGTTGCACTTACTGATCTATGATTTTAACAAGGGTTCCCAAAAATTGCCAGTTTTCAAAAACTTTGATCCAAACATAAACTGTATTTGTATCAATTTTATTTTAAAAACATTTATTCTATTTTAACAGCTTATATTTAATTTTAACCACACAATAAACATGCAATTAAATATAAACAACCACACAATTAAACAATATGTCATAGTCAAAAACCCTTAAGCTATTGTCGTTTTGTGAGCCAATACAAAACGACAGTCTCAATCCTAAGTGACAACAACACACAGGGCATGAACTTCTCGGCGCTCCCACTGACTCCAAGATTCATGGTTGACTCCGTGCTCCGTCTTCAATTCTTGATTCTTCGGTTATTTTATTTAAAGTTTATTACAATTAAAGCGGGTTGTAAATGGCACGCAGGCCTCCCGTAACCAATAAAAATAATAAAATAATCACACAAAAACATAATCCATGGGTCAAAAGGATTTGACTACGACATTAAAACAAAATCTCAACTAGATTCTATTTTATTTTAACTAAAATTAATTAAACTAAATTAATTTAACAAAAACAAATTTAATCCCTAGGGTTTTAAACCTATCTGATTTAAACCCTTAACATTCGAAACCTAACCGTACTGATTCCGAACAAAAGAAACAGCAACTGTCACCATCAGTCGCCGCTCGCGGCGCGAACCTGCTGCTCACAGCGCGAGCTGGTGGTTCACAGTTACCGGCGACGACGACAGCAAAATAGCCACCGCCGCCACCGTTTCGATCGTCATCGCCATCACCGGCGGCAACATTGATGGAATCAACCATCGCCGTCGCCACCGGTCGGGAATGCGGCAGCAGCCGCGGCTAGTGCCACCACCGCCGCCGCTTCCCGGCGACAACAAACAGCCACACCGCCACCGTCAAACCACTGGCGAAAGCAGCATCTCGGCGCCACCGCCATCGCCGTGGTCATCGGACAGCAAACAAAACACCACCATCGCCTTCACGACGACAGTAGCCTGCGACCACCGTCGCCGTTTGGCGAACAACAACATCATCACCACCGTCATCGACAGTGGCGATATCCACCGCCGCCGATCGGCGGCCCAAACTTCAATCGCCGCCACCACGCTGCTGTGGTGCGGCTTTCGATTGCACAACCGACGCCACCACCAAAACCGGTGGTGTGGCTGTCGGCCGACGCCGCAACCACAATCGGTGGTGCGGCCGACGTTCGTGGACGGGGAAACAGCCGACGCCGCATCCACAAGCTGTGGTGCGGCCGGCACTTGTTTCCGGTGGATGATGATGGTGATTGGTCTGGTGGTTCGACCGGCCAACTGCCGCCGTTCCACCGCTGTTTCCAAATCGTTAGGTTTTTTTTCAAAAATTCAATTTTTAAAACGATTAAACAAATAAAAATCAAATCTTTTTAAACCTAATTAGTTCAATAACCTGATCTGCAGGTTTAGGAAGTGGCTCTGATACCACTGTTGGGAATCGGAGGCGATAAACACGCATCGAAATACAAAAACTCGATTCCCAAACACGGACCCAACCTAAACCTTACAGACACAAAAGAGGGTGTTTTAGTGGTTTACCTTTTTGCGTGAAAAACTCCGAAACACGAGCAGGGGATACACCGCTACTGACACCACGTGAGACAAACTGCTAGACCACCAGGACTTATCGGAAAAACGACTCCGGTCGTTCGTGTGTGTGAGAGGCCGGCGACGGTAGGGAGAGAAAGAGAGAGAGTAATTTTCTTGGTTATCAAGTTATCAGGTTTATCAACTAAAGCATTTATTTATAAAGATAAATAAGGCAGTGATTGTAACCAATTATAATTCCTTATAATTATCTCTTTAATTAATCAAACTGATTAATTATGTTTAATAAATAATTAACTAATTATTTATTCTTTTCTCTCTTTTAATAATTAAAAACAATTAATTATTTCTCATACACATATAATCCAAACGATCTCAAATTAGGTGTGCAGCGGTGTGACCTACTAGTGTCTTATAACATTGGACACGGTAATCCCTGTTACTGTCTTGCACATAATCCTAACACTTTATACAGACTGTGAAACTGGAGATGATCGGATACCGGATAACAGACTCCGGGTGACAATCCTCTCACGTTCTACGCTCATAAAATCTCTCTCTCTCCTCACTTTTTCTGCTAACTGACTCTGGAATAAAACTATCTAAAATTATGACTCTATATCTCAAAACCAGGTTGAAAGCCAGTATTTATAAAAGCTGTCGGCTCACTTCCCGATCGCGAAGCACTTAACGAACCCTAATTATCCAAATCAGCTTCTTCTAGAATATTCCATAGAGGGTCTTTAAACACTTCGCGAACGCTAAACTCCTGAACTCCAACGCGAAATTCACCAAAAGCAGGAATCTTCTAGAATCTCTACACTTTGCAGCGCGAGACTAAACACTTTGCGGCGCGAGACTAAACACTTTGCGGACGCGAAGGCTGTCTGTTCCACTTTTTGCACTTTTCCCATTTTTCCCACTTTTTCACAACTTTTAGTACTTTTTCGCTCAAGGGCCTCCAAAACCTGTAAAACCAAGAATCAATAGCTTTCGTGAGTAAAACATCCAAGAAATGGGTCAAAATGGGGTTAAACATTGCAAACTGAAACTACCAAAACATGTATAATTTTGGAGTTATCAGTAGGCTAGATTGTAGGGTCCCACGACTTAACATTGGATAGGGTGACTTTTACTAGACTGTCTGACAATCAGTCCTTGTAATTGGGCCGGGAAACCAACCAGGTTTATAGTCTCAGATACGCATGCTAGGGTGCCTTTGGCTTAAATTCTTACAATAACCAACCTAACTAAACTTTCCGATATTTTAATAAATCATCCACAAGTGAAATCTCCATAACCATAATAAGTACTCGTTTGTCTTTATTGATCTTAAATCAGTTTTAGTTTAGTATTTTACTTTCTTTTTCGTGTCTTAGTTAATTAAAACCATTTTCATAAAAACCCCATTTTAGATTAATTAAACTTGAAGAGACTTTGTTAAATAACTTGATCGTTCTCAGTGGTAAGAGCGATTTTTGGACTTTCCTACACTATATTACTCACGATCAGGTATGATTGCCTGTGAATGTGGTAATATCGGTTGGGCAATTTTGAGGTTAAAACTTGGTTACGTTTTATATATACATTTTACCGCATCATTTACATCACGATTTTGGGGAAGGTTTCACGATAATCTAGGCACTAAGCTGCAGTTTAGCACCGCGTTCCACCCTCAGACTGACGGGCAAAGTGAGAGAACGATTCAGACTCTCGAGGATATGCTGAGGGCATGTGTGCTTGATTTTGGCGGTAGCTGGGATACTTACCTACCGTTGGCCGAGTTTTCATACAGTAATAGTTATCATGCTAGTATTGGCATGCCTCTGTATAAGATGCTATACGGGAGGAGGTGCAGAACTCCCATCTGTTGGGGAGAGGTGGGCCAACGGGAGTTGGGTAGTACAGAGATAGTACAAAAGACGACGGAAAGCATCGAGATGATCCAAGAGCGGTTGCGAACCGCCCAGAGTCGTCAGAAAAGCTACGCCGATAAGTGGAGGTCGGATTTAGAGTTCAATGTTGGTGATGCTGTGCTTTTAAAGTGTCACCGTGTGATGCGGTAAAATGTATATATAAAACGTAACCAAGTTTTAACCTCAAAATTGCCCAACTAATATTACCACATTCACATGCAAGCATACCTGATCGCGAGTAATATAGTGTAGGAAAGTCCAGGTATCGTTCTTACCACTTGAAACGGTCAAGTTATTTAACAAAGTCTTTTCAAGTTCAATTAATCTAAAAAGGAGGTTTTTATGAAAATGGTTTTAATTAACTAAAATACGAGAAAGAAATATCGAAAAGTTTAAGATCAATAAAGAGAAAATACTAAACTAAAACTGATTTAAACATTG
>CM058047.1:56418140-56505472 GCA_030169165.1 Centaurea solstitialis | reverse complement strand
TTTTTTTATTAAAACTATGTCTATATATAAAATGATTAATTCAAATGAAAAGGGTGATGATTCACCACTTTCTTTATTTATTTTGGCTTTTAGCAATTTGGACATACTCAACTACAATCAACATTTCTTGTTGCTACTACCAAAAGATCATTGCCTTTTCAAATGAACAAAGAAAATTTACTCTTTTGGAATATATATTTTTATTTAAAAGTTGTCTAACAATACCATAAAATCACCTAGGTGATAGCTCGTTGATTCTTGTTTTTAAAGCGTGAATTATAGTTGTCTAAACCCGACTAACGATATGAGGTGCCTAGGTGTACATGGTGATATGTATATTGTAAAGAAGTTTGACCCCTGATTGAAAAAACTCGCCAATAAATTTGACATTGTGAGTTTTCCAACAATGTTACTGAAGTCCTAACTACCTACTGATCAATATAAATTTAAAGTGTATTTAAAAATATCTTTATAGAATTTTCATTTTTGAAACTATACAATTTTTGAATTATTATTGATTTTAAACTATAAAGTTTTGGATGTCTACTCTCAAAGTGAGATATAAATTGGATGAAATTATGAGACTTATTTAAAAAAACATCAACAACGATTACATTTTATTATCCTAACAACCGAATATTTTTTTATTAAATTATATAAAATAATATTTTGATTCTATAGTTATTTTTAAAAGAATAAAAAGCTTCTGTGACAAACACAAATCAACAACGATTTTTGACTTTCTTAAAATCAATCATGGAGTCTTAATTTTGGATCATATCTTATGTGGGGTCTGCTGTAATGGATTTGAATTTTCTTTGCAATTTTCTTTTATGCTCCAGTTTTACATCCTTATAAAGAAAATATGTTTTAATGTTGTATTCTTGCATAAATGAAGTTCTTTTATTTATATCCAAATGAAATTTTCTAGTTTATTTATTTTTCCTCTCTCATTTTCCACATTAATTTTTTTGTTACTCTGCATATTATAATATAAGAGGACGGTTTAAAGAAAAACTACAAAAATTAAAAAACTAAGAAACAATCTTATAACCATTAGATGAGTTAATTTTATAGTCATTATTTCAAAGACGGTTTCGTAAATAAATGGATATTGAAGGTATGTTTTATAAAGATGTACACTACATTAGAGTGTATATCTGGAAGAAAATAGACCATTTGATGAGATTAACTGGAATGAGCTCCATACACATTATTCCTTTTGCATTTTTCTTCCTTAAATTCTTGAATTTTAATATTTAAAATATTTGGAAGAAAATTAGTCTCCGACGTATATGAACTTGTACATATCTGGAAGAAGATTAGTCTCCGACGTATATGCACTTGTACATATCGAATCGGAAGAAGATCGGTTTCCAACGCATATGCACTTGTGCATATCGAACTGAAACCATTGAAGACGAACATGCACTCCATGAATCAAGTCTTCAATCACATTTTCTACAGTCAATTCCATAGCTCGATCTAATTTACAGTTGATTGATTTTCAATTTTTGGACCTAACCCTATAATACAAATAGAAATAAAATAAAATTGTTATTTTAGATCTAGTTGTACAAAGTTTAGTGATTCAAATGAATGTCAAATTGAATAAAGGTAAAAAAAACATATATTGAAAAATCTAAGGAAAACTGCAAAGAAAATTAAATATTTAAGTAATGACTAGTATTATATTTTCTTTTTCCAAAAATATCAAATCTATTTTTCATGAAAGAAAATTTGAGAGAGAAAGAGTAAAAGATAATAAGTAAATAGATGACAAACTGAAACATACTATAATCTAAGCCCAAACGGGCATCGTGCAGTCATTTCATGGGGCAATGAATACGACTGTCTACAACCCTCGGTAGTTTGGGCAGTTGAGCTCTGCGTTTGTTTGGTGTATTGTTACGTGCTAGTTTAGGCAGCTGTTTTAGTCGTCGTTCGGGTTATCTTCGTTGAGTTCGACAAGGTGTATTTAAGTTAAAATAGTTCTTGTGGTTGGTTTCTAGAGATTTGTGAGCATTCTTGTATATTCTGTAAATATTTGTTATGGTAATAAGAAGTTTGCCATTTGAAAAAAAATGGGTACAAACCACACCCAAATCCATAATCTGAAAAATATAAACTCAGCTTAAAGTATGACTCAGCTCAATGTACGTTGCGGAATTTGAACTAATTACAGTTGAATAGTTAGATAAGCGTTTAATATCAAACGACGGTTCCCTTTAAATCAAACAACAAGGGTTGTCCCATTCATGGTATGAATCACCCTCCTTGAGGAGCAAACCCTTATGACATAAAACAAATTCATGACATAATAATGCTCTTTCAAGTAGTCTCACGACCACAAGGTACTCTACCATGAAGAGCACACCCACACCACATAAAGCATAAACAACTAATTCAGAACCCATAGCATGCCATAAGTAAACAAGGAACTTATAAAATTTTACGTGCATAGTGGTTATCAACAATAAATAACGTTCAACGAATAAATCTTTGAATACTCACCTGTAGCTCGATACCCACGCTAGACGCCCTAAACGTCACAACGTCCAAACTGAAAGCCTGAATTGAACAATACCACAAGGGTGTTAAACCTCCTAAAATATCTTAGGATTTACTAATATAAGTCCCAAAGATAATCCCCTATTCGAATTCTCGATCCTAGGCCCAAACGAGAAACGAAACAAAATTGCGGCACAAATCAGGAGTGGTCCATGCGGCCTAACCCGCACCAGCGGCTGCGTCAGGCGCTATTGACCTGCACGTTGATTTTCTCAACAAAAAAAAAAATCAATTCCAAACGATCTCCAATCCGATTATTGCTCCAACAACTAATAAAAATCGATGTAATAACTCTCCTAAGCCATATTACAACATTAAAATTCCCAAAACCTACCAAGAAATGAAGGATTAAATCCACCCATGGGTTATTTAAAGCGACAATCTTCAAATGAATCGATTTACACTAAGAAATTCATCTACAACTCGTACACTCCATAGCTTGACATGAATATACATGTTTCAAGGTAGAAATCGGGATAAACCAATCTAATGACCAAAAATTGTTGTTAAATTTTGGCCAAATATGTAATCCGTAAAAACGCAATAGATAGAAATAAATTTTAGTTACTAATATGAAAGTTTTTCACGATCAAAATTTTGACGGATCCAATGACGATTAAAACATTTTAAACAATGCTCCATAGGGTGTTCCAGGATGTATCTTTTGAGATCGTTTGTAGTTGAACAAAGCACGATAAATCAAAACAGATTTCCTCTACTAGTATCTACACATGGACGCGCGTAGTTCCACCTAGTGCTAGGTGGAACTAAAAGTAACCCCCCAACTAATACATGTGTATGTGTATAAACCAGATCCAGATAATCTATAATTCAAATAGGATAAATGTTTATCTTGTAAATAATTAAATAAGTAACTAAATCTTTTAAATAATTATTCTTATTTACATATAAACCATGTAATTATCATAATTACACTTTTACATACATGTTATAGTTATTCTTCAAGAATAATTATTTAATCGTTAATAGCGATTTTTTCGGGTTACTTTTCTTAATGAAAGAAAATGTTTTTTCGGGTTACTTTTCTTAATGAAAGAAAATGTATTATTTTGTGGAAGAAAATGTATTCTTTTGTATACGACCCTATAGGTTAACATACCCATTGGTAGTGTTTTGTGACACAAACATATAATAACTTACAATTATGACTGCTTTAACATTTCAACCCTTCCTTCACAAAACCCTGTTATTTCTAATCCCCAAATGGGTGACTGCATTAGAGTTGAAGATTTTACATAAGATACAAGGTTTTACCTTAAAAGGAAAGATGCACTCTTTAGCTCCAATTTAGAATGACTCTCGTCTTCAATCACTTCATTTCTCTCGCGGCCTTCAAAACACACACACCTTGGTTGCCTTTTCATAAAAATGGCTGAAATGAAAAGGATATATCCTAACTCTATTTAGTTCACAATTTACAACTTTAGTCCCTTAAATTTGAAAAGGGATCACACTAAATGCCCCAAACTCTTAAATATGGTTTAAATTGGAAATGGGGTATTATAGGAAATGAGAGGATGATAAAGTTAATAAATTACAAGAAGAAAATGGTCTTTTAGAGTTTAGACATATATAAAAGGCATATTATTTATTGATCAAAACCTAATCTAAAGCGAAGAAATTAAAAGAATAATCTTGTTTGATTCCCCCATTATATGATGTCGGTGTTGTGGTTTTATGTGTTTTTAAATTGCATATCATATATATAAAATTGGGAATACTTCTTTAAAATGTATCAAACTATCCCCAATATACTATTGTGTGTATCAACCTATAAAAATTCCTTTTGTATGTATCAAACTTTATTTTTTAGCCTTTTGTGTTACAAAATGACTGGTTACCAGGTTAGCTGGTAACTCCGGCCATCTTCTCCGACGGTCTTCTCTAGCCACCTCCGACCTTCTTCTCCGGCCACCGCCGACCTCCACCGCCGACCTCCACCGCCGACCTCCACAGCCGACTTCTATCGCCACCCACATCTACCATCGTTCACCACCACCACCTCCACCGTTGACCTCTTTCGCAGCCTATCTCCACCATCATTAACACCATCACCGCCGATCTCCACCGACGTCCACCTCTACCATTGTCACCACCACCACCACCGTCGACCACCCAAAAACACCCAAAACCCCAGTTAAGACAGACTCTTTCGAAAGCAATGGTGGCTACATTTCTGACCGAAGGGAAAGAAATGAAATACGGGTTGACCCCAAAATCGACATTACATAACCCAAAACCACCCAAAACTGTCATCCCGTCGCAAAACACCTCCGGCCAGCGTCCCAACTGCCTGTAACCGGCTGATGACCGGTTGAGAAGGTCATCGTACACACAAAAGGCTGAAAAATAAAGTTTGATACATGCAAAAGGAATTTTTATAGGTTGATAAACACAATAGTATATTAGGGATAGTTTTATATATTTTGAAGAAGTATTACCTATAAAATTCAAGGTCGATATGGTTAATTGGTCAAAATAATTGAAAGATATTCGCTCAATAGTGGGTTCTTTGTAACAGCCTTTGTTTTTGCTGTTTTGAAAATATATAAATGAAACATATTTAGCTACTCTAAATTAATATAATAATAGGTTGCTGATAGTTTTTTTTAAATAACTATTTATAAGTATTAACAAAAAGAAAGAAAGAAATAAATAAAGAAGCAATATATATAGAGTGCTTAGTAAGAAAAAAGGGGTTGTTTGAAGACAGCAGGAGCTGTCCTATGGTGGAATAAAGGCTGTTTGTGAAAGTAGGAGCTGTCCTATGGTGGCATAAGGTGTGTAGGAGAAGGCCACATCAATATGTGACTAACCTAGTTTCTAAGCACCTCATTTTCTAGTATAAATAGGAGTATTCTCTTATTAATTTCTCTTTTTACTTCTAGTTCAGCAGAAAAAACACACACATACATACCACTTCATATCTTAGTGAGCAAGGAAGAGAAGATTAGCAAGTAAACTTAAGAGTTGCTGAGTTTTAAGCTTCAAATTACTAACTCCTAAGGTGATTCCTTATATTTTCTGTTTTGGTTTGTTTACAAACCTGTGATACATACTTAAGTTGCTAAATTTCATATACAACTCTCTAATTTTCTGCCTCAAACATGTTTTTATGTTTAGTATGTTCATAATCTTGGTTATATACGCATATTAATAAAAGAAAATAAGATTACCAATGATTATACTACCTATACATGAATTTTAACCATAAAAAAGATGGTTGGAATGAGATATAGGAAGGTGGTACCATTGAGACGGTATTAACCGGGAAAAGGTTGTAGAAATGATCTCGGACTCTTGATGAAGGGTCCAAAATAATACCGGAAAGTGTGACATCCACCGGTGGAAATTGGAATCTAAACAAAAGTGACTTACGTGAGCATCTTAACATGTTTGTTTCTATTACGAGGCCTAAAACTGAATATATGATTTTGATGTATATATTTGGAATCACTAAGCAAATTTTGCTTAATAATTTAGTATGTATCGCAGATTAAGCTTTGGAGGTGGAGGTAGATACTTCAAGGAAGCTACCAAGTTGTGACCTAGTCGAGTTTTTGTTTTGGTGTCGGTTTGGTTTGTATGAACTTAGTATGTGTTTTAGAAGCTTAGATGTTTTGTGTTGTAACTATGATCCATCATAATGGTTTTATATGAATAAGATTTTTATATTAATCGTTTCCGTTATTGTTCTTAAATGTGTTTCCTACATTTATTCAAAAAGAAAGAAAGTCCGTAACACCCTTAGTTGTGTCTCGGTTTAGAGACGGATTAAAGGAAAAAAAAAGAGGGGTGTTACAAGCTTGGTATCAGAGCCAACTTTTTGAGGGATTTGAAAATTTTCAAACTCAAAAATCTGAAAAGGGAATTTAATAAAAAAACCGATGGATCAAGTTATTCACTAGGATTAATGGGTGACCAAATAAACAAGTTTAATAAGCTGTTTCGAGACTGTTTAGTGAGCTGTCCGAGGGCTGTTCCGGGGCTGTTTCGGGACTTTTTATTGAGCTGTTTCGGGGTTGTTTCGGGACTGTTTAGTGAGCTGTCCGGGGTTGTTCTGGGGCTGCTTCGGGACTGTTTAGTGAGCTGTTCCGGGGCTGATTACTAAGTGTAATTCAAAATCTGGAATTGCAGGTTGGGGAATCTCTCAAACACTAAGCGGAAGAACCCAAGGGGAGCTACCTACAAAAACTCAAGTCAACCCAAAAGTAGATGCTTCTAAAACGGTGCTAATGGTGGATGGAGTGACGACAAAGAAGGCATGGACTGATATCTACACTAAGAAGTATGTCCCATCCGATAGCGAAAGTGAACCCAATTATGCTATTGACTACGATTCGGAGGGCATTACTATCTCTTTTGAGCACTTATTGCTTCGTGACCCCATTTACTTGAGTGATGAAGAGGAGGAAGATAGCAAACAAGAGTTTATGATTGGAGAAAGGGAAGGCGAAAGAGGAAGATGCCGAGTTGACTTACGTCTCACCAATAAAACACGATCCAGGGAGTTATAGATTACCTTTTTCTGTTTCTAACAAGTTTAAAGGTTTAGCTTTAATTGATTCGGGTGCCGCACTGAATATGATGCCTGTGTCTTATTGCAGTAAAATGAAGATCAAATAGCTCACACCTACGGCATATCAATATCGGGGGATTAACGGTTACATGACAACACCTCTTGGAATAGCCGAGGCCGTCCCGATACGCATTGGGAATTTTGTGTACCTGACGGACTTTATTATCGCTGATCTCCCAAAAGATACGGAAATTCCTATCATTCTTGGGAGAGCTTTTCTGCACACCGCGCAAGTCAACCTTGACATGCGTACCCAGGTAACTACTTTGGGATACGGCGACAAAAGCATTTCATTCAACCCCGATAGAGAGCCAGTGACACACCTTCATACACCCTATGTGGATCCTTCCCAAACCTTTAAAGAGAAAGCCAACCGCCCGCTACTTCCACATGAGCAAAAGAAAAAGACGGAGGACTACCCCAATCCCGTGATGCAAAAAGAAGAAATATCTCTTGAAGCGGTGACATCTCAGAAGGGGCATAGAAAGAAGAAGGGCTCTTCAGCCCGCCGTGCTAAGAAATAAAAGTTGAACGGAGTCAAGCTCTAGACTCTTTCAAAAATGAAGCGTTTCTCGAGAGGCTACCCGAGCCTTTTTCTTTTCTTTTTCATTTTTCATTATGTGTGTGTGTTTTTGCTGATTTCTTTCTTTGTTATTGCCTAGACAACCAATTCGGAACATCGGAAGTCGAAAACGAGGAAATCCGACCGGAAACGCAAAAACTGAAAAACGGGAACAGTCAGATTTCGCGATCGCGAACTTTCAAGTTTCGCGACGCGGAATCTGTAGTCCTTGGTACCAGGTAAAAGTTTCGCATTTCGTGACGCGAAGGAGTTTTTAAAAGGGTAGTTTTCGATTTTCACGAACTTCGCGAACGCGAAGCCTTAGTCTTAGCGACGCGAAAGTCGAACTGACGGGTTTTTAAACCTTATTCTTCAACTTTTTCAAACACAATTGCCCTAATACTCCTTAGCCGCCGCGAACTCTTCCTCCCCGACGCGAAATTTCAGTTTCTTGTGCTTCAATTCTTCGATTCCATGGCTTCCAAGGTACATTTTCTACAATTTCACAGTTGGATTTCATCTCAAGAAAGGGTATTTGGTACAATTGCTTATTGCTAGAGATGCTAGATAGTTTTGTTCTTAATTGATTTTGGCATTGAGTAATTAGAATGGTACCTTAATTGATGATATATTGTTGCTAGCATTGTACTTTGATTGATTTGGGGCTAGATTTGATTGTGGTAACCTAATTGGGATGTACTTGCGTGCTAAGTGTGGGGAATTTTTCAAATTCCCTTCTACTTTTGTGTTCACCATATTAGGTTGTTAGTTGGATTTTGGTTGCCTAGAAATTCAAGTGTGGGAATTTTCTTCCATTAAGTGACTTACATATGCATATCTTAAGTAACTTGAATTTCTAGCTTTGTGGTAATTAGACCATTAAACATGTGATGTGCTAAATTGATTTGGTTTGAAACTAAGACATGGTTAATTATTTTGTAGAGGACAAGATCCACATCCACTTCCGTATCCGCACCCAATGTGAACGACCGGGCACCGGATGGGACCCATGCGTTTACCTATTTTATGAACGATTCCACTTTAAGCGCTGCAAAACAAGCCGAGTACCGGGATATCATGGACCGGATTAAGACTCGCCAGATCGTTGTGCTAAGGAGGCCCGATTGGACTCTTCTCCAAACTTTAGAGATTGATGGAGATGTTAAGGCGGTTCTTGAAAAACATGCCATTGGTGAGAACGAACTCGAGTATTACATTTGTAAAGTTTGGGATCGGGTGTTCAACATCAACGAGATACTTTATCGGGAGCTCATTTTGGAGTTTGTGGCTACCTACACGTTTAACCCAATCAAAGCGATGGAGGATTGTCGTGAGAAGTGCATTAACTTCCGTCTTGGCGGAATTTGGCGGTCTCTTTCGTTAGCCGAGTTTGGGGTGGCTTTGGGAATCTATACTCAAGCCGAGGTCAATGATCCCGTTTTTGAGGAATACATGGTGGCAACTTCTAAAACTCCCAAAGGCTTCAAACCCAGTGAAATTTGGGATATCTTTGGCAGTGGGAACTTTTCGTCGAACATCAAAGTCAAGGGCTTGCTTTCGCCTTTGGATCGACTCCTCCACCGCATGTTGGTTCACGCGGTGAACTCGCGTTCGTCTAGTGAGGAGAAAATCCCGGTCTACGATCTTTGGTTACTTTCCGAGCTTTCTACGGAGGATCACTACCCTAATGCACCCTATATCATCGCCGTTCAACTCCAAAAGGTGGGTGGATATAGGAGTGGAAGTAAGATGGTCGGTGGCCAATATGTGACATGACTCGCTCGACACTTTGGAATTCTAGGCCGAGGTGTCGTTGCTTCGATGATGAGCTTGGGCGAGATGGGTCTTACTGACATGGAGCAACTTAAGGGTATAGGGGTAGTGAGATCGGTTTTACACACCGCATGGAATCCGTTATCGCTGGGAGACACGCCCGCAAAGTCAAGCACCGAGGGAGAGGACGGTAGAGCATGGTGGTAGTTCAAGTGGGGCGGCGGCGATGGAAGAGCCGGAATATTGGAATGCTTACGCGGGATATCAAGGGATGACGCAACAACTCTCGGATTTGCAACTTTCCTTTGATCGACATCATCAGCGGATGGAGTATAACTCCATGGAAACACTCCACCAAACCAATTGGCAAAGTGGAGTGCTTAACCAAGTGGCGGAGCATCTTGGTGTGCAACCAAATCCCGCCTATGCTTCATCTCCGTTGTGGCCGTTTTCCGATGAGAGTCCGCCCGGTTTTCCTTCTTTTGAGGATTGGAGGAATCATTCTCGTAGCCCTTATTGATCTTGATCTTTATTTCCTTTAGTTCGATTGGGTTGTTTAGACAATTTTTAATTTCTTGTTTGCGTGGTTATGGATTTTAGGATTTTATTTGCTTTAGACATTTTAATTGTTTGCATGCTTTAGGATTTTAATTGTTTGGATTTTTAGTTCCTTTTTTAATTTTGTTTTTGTTTTTGTTTTTGGTAATAGATAATCCGTGTTATGATCGAGCACGCCTTTGGTTCGGGATTCTCTTCTATGATGGATTAAGTCTTAAAACCCGGGAAGTTTTCTTTTTCCCAATTCTCCTTACTTGTTTTAATTGTTGTATTGAGGACACTGCAAATTTTAAGTGTGGGGAGGGGGTTAAGTAGACTTAACTGTTAATATTTGGGTTAACTTACGCTTTTGATTGTTATTTTTCGAGGATTCTGAAAGCTTTGAAATTTGACCCCATTTTTTTTTTCAAAATTTGGGATTGTTTTTTAACATATAGATGCTTGCATAGGAGAACACTAAGGTTATATGAATAGGAGTATTGCCTTGGATTGCCAATTACCATGAGTGCCTTACCTAGTTCCTTTGAGAGTTTGAGCCTTTATTGATTATTCATTTCGTGAGGATTTACCGACTGAGACCCAAGGTAGAACTTGTCATTTGAATGCTTGTCGAGATCACAAAAGAGAAATATTTATCACCATTGCACTGATAGAGGCCTTCGTTTCAACCCTTTTAAGCCTTCGTTAGATAACCCCATCTTAAGGTTATTTAATTTGCCTAGCCAATTTTTGTTGAAAGTGTTCAATTTTAACACTTTATCCATTGAAACCTGTTTTGAGCCTTAGCCTTTTCATTTCTTTACCCGATATCACTATATATCCTTTAGCCTATTTTGTTTATCTATCTTTTGGCCGTGACTTAAATTTGAGAAACTTAAAAAGTTTTGATCCATATTTTTAAAATCTGACAAAAAAGTGTTGGGTTTTTGTGGGTATCCTCGGATCAAACTGACTCGAGGATTATCTCGGATTTAACAAACCTTACTGGTTTGATAAATCTCATAGGTTAATCAAACTGATAAAACCTTTCGTGATAAAAAACTCACTGTTTCGATCTTTATTATGCGGAAGCGTTTAAAAGCTAAAACCCTTAAAAGCCTATTGATCTTTAATCGTTTCTAGTTTAATCCTAATAGTTTGGATTAGATCAATTTACCTGGATTGCTCGATAATAGTCCACCGGTGATCGACCAACGAACGTTCTTCTAGTTGAACTGTAATGAAACCCGAACACTTTGGAAAAACAAACTGGATTCCCGAAAGGGGTTGGCGGCGTCGGCTAGAGAGAGAGAGGGAGAGAGAAACTGAAACTGAATTTGAGTTGAAAGCTACAATTTTCCTTTAGCCCATAAGCCTTATTTATATGGAGGAAAAACAATGTTTGTATGAGATTCAGTTTCCTTTTATAATTATCTCCAATCCTTTTTCCTTTTTAATAACTGGAAAAGAATTTGCATATGATAATTATAATTATATATATTTATCTAATATATATAAAACTTATTAATTAACTATTATATATTTATTTATCTAATCAATATATAATATCTTAATTAATAACCCTCCAACTTCGGTAATTCTGACTGAAATTACCCAATTGATTTATAATACACTATTATAAATCCTAACTCTCCATTTCTGGGTTTCATCTAACTTGTTCGACTTATAGGTCCTCACAGGTGTGACCCTCAAGTGTCTTGTAACATTGGATGTGTAATCACTTGGTTTGTCAACTCTGCACATTATTCCTAACAGACTCCCACTTGTGCAAGTTGGCAATACCGTCTTTGATTATACGGACCTAAGGAGGCCCCTAGACAGGCACTTAGGCTGACCAGGTTACAAGAACTCTTATACCCATACAGGTGATATAAACATTCCGTAAGGAAATAGTATCTATGAAGCTACTGTTCATTGACTGGGTATATCTTGGCTTTTCCCTTTGCATCGCGATATTTCATCTGTGAGTATGAGCTTGGAAGGTGTCAACTCTAAATACTCAAGATTCTGTTTTCTTGATTATCTGACTTTTACTGATAGGTAAACGACAAAGAACTAATCAGTTCGTTTGGGCATGGCCATGCACTTCATCAGTATACTTAGTCAGTCAAGATGGGCCCAGAAATATCTCTCTTCTGAGAAGAGGTGCAAATCCCATCTTGCATATCTGCCTTTAACACCACGGCTTCCGCTGAATCTAGTTACACCCTTTATAGCCACCCTGTTACGGCGTAGCGGTTGAGTGCACTAAGAATTCAGTAGTCCTCATGATATCAAATCAGATACCTCAGGTGATAGGGACAACCACTGTGAGATTCACTTATGACTTACTCCAAGAAGCAATCTCAACCGCGGATCACGTCCGATATTTGCTACTCTATCAAATATCTGTGCAACTTTTAGTCTACAACACTTGTAGCTGTTATTCAGCAACTGATCATAACTACCTAAAAGTTCACAATGACTTTAACACCTTATCATGTTCCCACAATGATAAGTCGTCACGGACAAGTTTTGAATGAGAACTGGAAACTAGTTTCATTCCTGGATTTAATAAAACATGCAAAATTGTGAAAGTAATAAAGAAATTAATTTTGCATAGTCCATACTACACGCTGTAATAATAACAAAATTAAATGTCTTTTCTTTAAATAACTTTCATAATATCTATTTAACGTTTGTTAGATACTGGTCTAAAATGAAGTATCACCTATCTTCAGTTTAAACCCTTTGATTAAAGTTTACCAATCTAATCAAAGTGACAACCAAATAATACAAGTCGATCTACTTGTATCTGCTATTTATTGTTTTTGCAAACACCTTTCAAAACAATAACTAGACTTTTATCATATTCCATGAACTAGGAGACCTGGACTATCTTCCAGTTCCTGAATATGTAAAACTACAACTTTCCTTAGTTGTTGTGTAGATGAATGATTTCTACCTGAAATCAGATTCCATTTGCAATACTGGCAAATCTACTGGAATCCTATATTTTAATCCAACACTTTAATTATTGATTTTAAAGTCAGTCACGACCTTTGTTTCAAGGGTCTTGAAACTTTTATCCTTTTGACTAAAAGGGTAAATTATATCTTATGAATTCTTATCCTACCTGGATTTATGAACTCCGAGATATATCAATTATTGTATCTTTTATTCTTTTGTCTCAGACTGGATAGAGAATAAATTGGGCTCCCACTTACTTATATAAAAACTAACTATTACTCTACTATTGACTTAGTCAAAATTTGATTAGTCAATTCTAATTTTAAGTAATAAACTTTGAGAATTTCCTTTTTATGAAACTTAACTGGATTTGGTCAAATCCTAATTCCAAATCTTGGAATCTTTCTAGTTTCATAAATACTGTTATTAACGCTATCTGAGTTAATATCCTAAATTCTCTTTTTAGAACATTTGAATAATAAAACTTGATCAAACTTGATTAGTTAATTCTGAGAATTCCTTTTATAAAACTCAACTGGATTTGGTCAAATCCTAATTCCAGAACTTGGAATCTTTCTAGTTTTATAAATACTGTTATTAACGCTATCTGAGTTAATATCCTAAATTCTCCCTTTTAAAATTTGATCATAAAACAATTATTCATAAATGTCTTATTCTTAAAACACATTCCTATAGAATTTCGTGTGTTTTTGATAGTTTTTATACAAATTACTTTACTTGTATTAAAGTAATTATAACAGGCAACAACTAGGATCATACGGATTACTAAGCACAAACAGATATTTCAATGTCAAGACAATAACTTTTGAAAATAGAACCATTAAATTATAAAGTATAATTATCAAAAATTGTTTAAAACATAAATCCCCAAAAACAACTGTTTTAAAACTATAAATTCAAAATGTCTTGACTTAAATCATCTTGTACTTAAGATCCTCAGCAACTCCTGGGCACTTCACTTCACTTCTGACCTCCTGCAATAATCATTTGCTCTAGGTATCAGTATAGAAGTGACAAAAATAAAGCAATCATAAATTTCTGAGGTTTATATACCTGCTTCATGACGCTTAGGGCAGTTTTGCCTCCAGTGACCGATCTCATTGCATATGAAGCAGCGGTTCTCGGTCCTAGCATTATTTGGCTTAACCTTCTTGCCCTTGCCCTTGCCTTTGCCTTTCTTGGGTGCACTCTGGATGGCCTGGACTAGTCCTTTTCCTTTACTGGTGCTAGCATGCCCATTCTTCTTTTTCACCCCTCCGTCTTTCACCATCAAGACATCCTTGGTCTTGTTTTTGTTCCCCATATTCAGTTCAGCTGTCTTAAGCATGGAGTGCAATTCTGCTATTGTTTTCTCCATGTTATTTATATTGTAATTGACTACAAAGGGCCTGTAGTCTTCTGACAGTGAATTGAGTATGGTGTCTGTTGCCAGCTGCAACGGAACAGGATGACCTAGCCTCTCCAGATGATCTAAGTGCCGTTTCATTTTCATGACATGGTCACTTACTGATGTCCCTTTTACCATCTTGCACTCATTAAATGCTTTGGTGGCATCGTAGCGTTCTGTACGTGCCTGGGTCTGGAACATGTCCCTCAACTGGCGGATCATGTCATAAGCATTTGTATTTATGAGCCCTGCTTGCAGATCTGGGCTCATTGTTGCAAGCATGAGACAGGCAACATCAAGTAGATCATCAGAGTGCTTCTTGTGGGCATTTCTGGCAGCAGCCGGAGCATTCGCCGGAGGTGCCTCCCCAAGAGGCTCTTCTAGAACATACCATTTTCTCTCATGTCTGAGCACAATCATCAGATTGCGCTCCCAGACGAGAAAGTTAGAGCCGGTCAGCTTATCCTTCTCTAGGATAGAGCAGAGGGAAAGATTGTTAGTGCTGGTAACAGTGCTTGCCATCTACACAAAATAAAACTTTTGGTTTTTAGCAACTGTAAATAGATTAAATTCCAATAATTGTCAATAAACCCTTAAATGATCAATTTATTGGACTAGGATCCTTATTTCATACGTCCTGATGTGCGTAATGTTCTTGCTCCACCAGACCCGTATTTATTTCGGTAGGTAAGGACTTTTACCAATCATGTCTAACTGACATGACTCCTAGATCTTTTCGGGACCATGGCAACTATCTGTGCATGTTTTAGTCCCTCTAAGTGCTTTTTGGCCCGGTACCACCCGGTGAACATTATAGTACCAAAACAGATCTCACCATTTTGGGGACCTGATCACTATACTCTGGCCGGTACCACCCGGAGATAATTCGCAGAGTTATGTAACCCCTCCAGCTTTAGTTTGAACACAGACGTTGAATGTGTGATCACTTACAACGCTTATGTACTTTACGCCGAAGGTGCCCCTAGATGGGTTGCACTACTGATCTATGATTTTCGGGGTTTTGAAAAACTTTACTTCCAGGCTTTTGAAAAACTGATTGTTATAAAGGCTATTTACGTTTTAAACTAACTGTTTCAAACATACATTTAATTTTAAAACCAACTGTTCTAAAATCACTTGCTAATTAAAACTAACTGTTTTAATAGCACATCTAGTTGATTAAAACTAACTGTTTTTATCAACTTTGCCTTTTATATAAAACAATCATCTATAGGTTTTAAAACAAAAACTATCGCTTTGTAAAGTTTGAAGAAACTGTTAATAATAAAACCTATATACCTTTTGTGATATTACCTAGTTTTAAAATAACAACTTTATTTAAAACTAGTAACATGCAAGATATCACAAATAATTAATCAACCATGCAATTAAACAATAATTAATCACATAGTACCTAATTATAGTTTTTGCCAACGTTTCCTAGGGACCAATAATGACCTATTTTACTAAAAGCTTCAAAACTCGCGTAGCTCCCACTGGCCTTGCCATGTTTTGTTAGTACTCCGGTAAGATGAAGAATTTTAGTAGCTCCCACTGGCCTCGTCATCTCGAAAGAATAAAACAAATATCTATCCTAAGGTCATTATTACATAAGGGGTTGTAAATGGCACGCAGGCCTCCCCGTGAATATGTCAAGGGTCTAGGTTGGCAAATACTATAATAGATACAAACTCAAACTGAGATGCATATATAGAACTCAAGCAATCATGCAATTATATATATGCAATATAACAAAAGCAATATTATAATTACGAAAAATAAACCTGGATCCGTTAAAATTATCTTGTCTCAATTATCGCAAAACTTGGTTTTATAACCGATTCGAAAAACAAACTGTTTTATGAATCAAAAATATTTTAGGTTAAAAAAAATGGTTTTTATTTAAAACTGAGGTTTATAAACAATAAATCCTACTTTACAAAAACTAAAACCATTTTATCTAAAACAATCCATTTACCCAAAAATTATATCAAACGGGTTTTATTGATCCAATTTTATAATACTGGCCCTTAGTGTTTTAATTAAATAGTAAAAACATAAAATTAGGCCTATTTGAAAAACCGGTGAAAAATTTAATTTCTTATCAAACCCGAAAAACAACTCAACTAAATTTTATTAAAAAAAAAAATAAAATAATTTTTGGATAAGAAAGCTTGAACTCTTTTAGGCCATAACTTGGTCCAAAGAACTGGGCTTTGGGCCTGGCATCATTTAGGCCCAACTATACGAAAAACCCTAGGTCGATCAGAAGTCTGGTTCGTGTCGTGAAAGCGCGGCTTGCGCCGTGATTTCCTCCAGTGCAACACCGCACACTACTACCACCATGGTGGCTTCTGGCGGTCGTATCTGCCGGTTAATCGACTACCGCCACCGCTTGGCGCGGCCGTAAGGCAGCCAGCGGTGGCCGGTTCGCACACCACCACCACCAAGGTGGTTTCTGGTGGTCTCTGTTTGGTGATTACAACCACCATCAGCTGCCGCCGCCACCAACACGGTGGTTTTGGTCAGCCACGGTTTAAACGGTAGCCGCTGCCACCGTTTTGCGCGGCTTGGCCGGCGATTGCGAGAACCGGCGTTGACGGTTAAGAACACCGCCATCCACCACCGCTGTCGCGGTTTCTGGTGGTTGCGGTGTGGCCTCGTCTTGGTCACGTTTCCATTGCGAACATCAAACGCTGCCACCGCCTTATCGCCCCTGATCAATGATTGAACAGCCGTCGGCCACCACCTCGCTGGTGGCCGTGGTGATTGCGAACGCCAGACGCCGCCATCACCTTTCCGGCCGTGTAGTCACGAAATTGCCGCCATATCCACTGATCACGATTGCCACCACAAACGGTGGTGCAGCCGCGATCGTGGTTTGATTCGTCCTCCATTCGGCGATCACCGTGGTTCGGTCACTGATTTGAAAAACACCGGCCATCATCACTCACATCATACGACGCCGCTGCGCCGTCGTTCTTGCCTGAAACCGCCGATCACCGCCACCCACCTGGTGGCGTGAGCTCTTGTACGGCAGCCAGGGGCCGCTACCACATGCTGTGGTGCGGTCCGGCGATTGATCACGGCAACCAGCCGCAACCACCACGCTGGTGGTGCGGTGGTGGTGTCACAACCACAGCCATCACCAATCTGGTGATGGTCTTTCCGGGTTTTCGTATGAATAACAATCGAAATTTATGTAAAACAGTAAAAAACAGACTTTTACGTAAGAAACAGATTTTAACGGATCACACATAAACAGATAAACACATAAATCTAAAACGATTTTAACAATGGCTCTGATACCACTGTTGGGTTTTTGTGGGTATCCTCGGATCAAACTGACTCGAGGATTATCTCGGATTTAACAAACCTTACTGGTTTGATAAATCTCATAGGTTAATCAAACTGATAAAACCTTTCGTGATAAAAAACTCACTGTTTCGATCTTTATTATGCGGAAGCGTTTAAAAGCTAAAACCCTTAAAAGCCTATTGATCTTTAATCGTTTCTAGTTTAATCCTAATAGTTTGGATTAGATCAATTTACCTGGATTGCTCGAGAATAGTCCACCGGTGATCGACCAACGAACGTTCTTCTAGTTGAACTGTAATGAAACCCGAACACTTTGGAAAAACAAACTGGATTCCCGAAAGGGGTTGGCGGCGCCGGCTGGAGAGAGAGAGGGAGAGAGAAACTGAAACTGAATTTGAGTTGAAAGCTACAATTTTCCTTTAGCCCATAAGCCTTATTTATATGGAGGAAAAACAATGTTTGTATGAGATTCAGTTTCCTTTTATAATTATCTCCAATCCTTTTTCCTTTTTAATAACTGGAAAAGAATTTGCATATGATAATTATAATTATATATATTTATCTAATATATATAAAACTTATTAATTAACTACTTATATTTATTTATCTAATCAATATATAATATCTTAATTAATAACCCTCCAACTTCGGTAATTCTGACTGAAATTACCCAATTGATTTATAATACTGTTGATCCAGCTCTCCTAAGACCTGATGAAATGATAATGATCCTGAATCTTTACTTAGTGAATAGGTTTTTACTTCCGTTATAGCTTGAGGAATTATCACTGAGTCTGTTCTGTGTTATTCCATGTTACTTATGCTGTAACTTATTTTTATAGTAATCAGGATCAGGATCAGGAGACGAACGAGTCTGTTCTGCAGTCGACTGATCCTATCCACTGAAGTGAAGACCTCCTGAAGACATTAAGATCATACACAAAGAACCATCAGCGACGTCGAAGAAATAGCTGATGACAGGAACAGCATGCTCGTGATCTGAAGACGGAATTCAGTGATAGCAGGCTGCTCAATATCGTATGACATCCTGAAGACTCAACAGGATACAAGTGACCCTGAACTTCATCAGTATCAGGACCCTAGTCACTGATCAGTATCCTGCTCCTGAAGGATTAGAAAAGTGTCTTAATCTAATGCACAAAAGGATTATCCGCCTTTACTGACACAAAAGTACATAAGGACAGTCTCTTTACTGTTCCCTCCGTACTTATCAGACCTCAAGGCAACTGTTTGCAAACATACTCCTTTTGCACACCATGCAAAAAGTATTTGTTTATAGTAAATAGTACAACAGACCAACTACAGCGTGACACGTCACAAAAGTAGGTCTGCATGCATTTAATGCATGGAGTATAAATTGAACGTGGAGAAGATTTTCTCCATACCTCTTCTGCATCCAAAAATACTCAAGTCCTTTCTTTCTTATTACCCTCTATCTTCTTTCTTACATCTTCTCACTTAGTGCATAGTGAAAGAACTTAGATTGTTTAGTTTAGACTATTTGTCTTTTCTATTTCCGCAACAATCTGTAAATTCATATTGTTAATATAACAAGAATTTAAAAGTGAAAAATTGTGTGATTATATTCAACCCCCCCCCCTTCTATAATCCCAAACACTATCCTAGCTTGAAGGTCACCTACTTGGGACCAACAAGTGGTATCAGAGCAGATACAAGCTCTCATTTTCTTCTTAGAAAAATCTTGTGATCCTCCTTTCTATTCCATGGCTCTTCAAGCTAAGGATAACTACTTTGATACCGGCTCTGCTGGAAAGCCTCCTAGGTTTAACAAGGATAACTTCTCTCTTTGGAAAACCAGGATGGAACTCTTTCTCTCTCATTGCCATGTCACTTCCTGACGATGTATTCCACTCTGTCTGTCACCTTCGCTCTGCTAAGGAGATATGGGACACTCTCTGTGTTCAATATGAAGGTACTGCTGTTCTCATGGAATCAAGAAAGATTTTCTTGGTTCGACAGTACGAAAGCTTTTTTCATCAAAAGGATGAAACTCTCTCCCAGCTACATCAGAGATTCAACTGTCTGCTGATTGATCTGAAGACTATCGGTACTACCTACTCTAACTCTGAGGTGGTTACCAAGTTCATGGAAGCTCTTCCTGAACATTGGGAAATTTACACCTCCTGCTTAACTATGTCAAAGGACATAAAGACACTCACACTAAGTGAGCTGTACGGTATTCTTCTCAACCGTGAACAACAGAAGAAACTGAAAAAGAATCTCATAAGAGATTCTAAAGATACCAAAAGTAACTCTGTTGCATTGGTCTCTGACTCAGTTCCTACTGTCGCCACTCCTTCTTCAGTAACTATTACTGAATTAGAATCTTCTGACTCTGACATGTCAGAAGATCCTGAATTCAATGAATCTCTTGCCTTGTTAACCAGATCTTTCAAAAAGTTTGCCAAAAAGGGAAACTTCCACAAAAAGAAACATCTTACTATTACTGACAAGCCTAAATCAGACCCTATTGATAAGGCTACTGCTATCTGCTACAACTGTCAGGGCAAAGGACACTTTGCTAATGATTGCAGGTACAGAAAAAGTCAGTTTGCTCCCTCCCCTGCTAAATCTTCTTCCAAGAATCCCAAATACCAGCGCCTAAAAGAAAAATACAAAAAGATGAAAATTCAGCGCAAAGGCAAAGGTTTAATCGCAGAAGACTGCGACTGGGATGATGTCTCCTCTGATGACTCATCTGATGAGGAAGACACTCAAGTGGCACTGATGGCCATTATTGAGGAACCTACCTTAGCTCTCATGGCTAAGATAGAAGAGGTCCCTGAAGAGATTCCTCCTCAGGCTCCTGAAGCTTCTTCCACAACTCCTGAAGCTTCCACCTCTGCGACTGATTCTTCCAGTCAGGTACCTATTCCTCTCATCCCTCTTGAAAGCTTAACTCAGTTGGACCTGGTCACTCTCGATCTTTACAAAGCCCTTAATGGTAAAACCTCTGCTGAAAAAATGAATATTGATCTTAGAGGACAACTCAAAGAATGTCAAGAAAAAATAAAACAGCTTACCATTTTGGAAGAAAATTATAAGGACCAGGTCACTGTAAACAAAACTCTCTGTATTGAAAGAGAATTGGCTCTTGCTGCCAAAGAAAAAGCCCTTGCTCAATTAAATGCTGAAAAAGTCACCATCAAAGGATGGAGTGACGCCTCTGAAAAAGTTGATGAAATATTAGCTTCAGGGAGATCTGACAAAAGAAAAAGAGGTCTTGGATTCACTCATAGATACACGTATGAAGAAACTAAGTATGAAGGTTCCATGCTCAAATTTGGAAAATTCGTTTCTTCTATTCCCAATCCAAATGCTCCTGAAAACATTCCTTCTTCTTCTAACACACACTCTGAAGGTGCTCCTAAGAGCAAAAAGGACACAGTCAAAGAAAAATCTAACACTGTAACACCTTCAAAGACCAAGAGTCCTAAACCCAAGAACAAAGTTCTGGGTGGTGGTCCTTCAGTCTCAGGATCAAAATCTTTCTCTCAAAATCCGGCTCCCAGACTGAAGATTGACCTGAAGCAAAAGACTCAGGAGAAGAAATCAATTCCTCCAATGTCCAATGCTAAAGGCATACTTGGTGCTGGTCCTGCTCACCTAAAGTTCAAAAACTTTCTGGACCACACTAAACGCTTTCAATATCGCAAATGTTATCACTGTGGATTAAATGACCATATTGCGAGTAAGTGTCCTGATGCTACCAAAGCTGAAAAATCAGCTAAGGTAAAGAAGGTTCCCAAGACTGAGAAATCAGTCAAAGGAAAGAAGGTTGTCAAGACTGTTCCTTCAGTCAAGACTCCAGCCTCAAGAACTGATAAATCAGTTAAGGCTGCCACTGACTCCACCAGTCCTACTGATAATTCTGGATCCATAGTTCTATGGGTACCAAGAAAAACTTAAACTCTAAATTTTACAGGATAAGGGCATCTGGTACCTGGACAGTGGATGCTCTCGACATATGACTGGTTCTAAATCTGTCCTCTCTAACTACCGTGAAGAAAGAGGTCCTGATGTGACCTTTGGCGGAAACGGTAAAGGCCAAACCCGAGGGTATGGCACACTGACCAACGGAGTAACTACTTTCAAAAGAGTTGCTTATGTTGAAGGCCTGATGCATAATCTTCTGAGCATCAGTCAACTGTGTGATAAGAATCACAAAGTTTCTTTCTCTAAGAAAAAGTGCAAAGTCAAGAACAGAAGAAAGGAAGTCATTCTCACTGGTGTTAGACGAGCAGACATCTACATCATCAACATGAACACCTCCACTGACAACTTCTGTTTTGTATCCCGTGCTTCCACTTATACGAATTGGCTATGGCACAAGCGTCTATCTCATCTCAACTTCAAGACGCTGAATCAACTCTGCATTGACAACCTGGTCATTGGTCTTCCTGACTTTCGCTACACAAAGGTGTCTCTTTGTTCAGCATGTGAAAAAGGAAAACAGACCAGGGCTAGTTTCAAGTCCAAGCAAATTTCCTCCATCAGCTCTCCTCTACAACTTCTCCACATGGATCTCTTTGGACCAGTCAACGTCCAATCCATTGCTGGAAAGAAATACACTCTGGTAATTGTTGATGAATATTCCAGATACACTTGGGTATTCTTTCTTCGTGCCAAGAGTGATGCTCCTGAAGAAATCATCCTGTTCGTCAGGAAGATGGAAAAGCTCAACAACCTTATTGTTCGATCAATAAGAAGTGACCATGGAACTGAATTTAAAAACAGTACCCTGGAAACCTTCTTCGAACAGAAAGGTATCTCTCAAAACTTCTCCTCTGTAAGAACTCCTCAGCAAAATGGTGTTGCTGAAAGACGAAACAGGACGCTGATTGAAGCTGCAAGATCTATGCTGAGTGAAGCCAACCTTGCCACTCAGTTCTGGGCAGAAGCTGTAAATACTGCTTGCTATACTCAGAACAGATCTCTGATAGTCAAACGCTTCAGAAGAACTCCTTACGAACTCTTTCGTAACAGGAAGCCATCAATCGAACATCTCCATATCTTTGGTTGTGTTTGCTACATCCTAAACAACAAAGATAATCTTGGGAAGTTTGATTCCAAATCTGATGATGGAATTTTCCTTGGATACTCATCCATTTCTAAAACCTACCGTGTGTTCAACAAACGAAGACAAGCTATAGAGGAAACGATTCATGTCAAGTTTGATGAATCGGGTCCTACTTTCCCTCACCCAAATGATAATTCTGAAATCAATCAGTGGGCTGATTCTTTCTTTCAAATCCCTGAACCTCCTATTGCTGATCCATCTCCTCAAGACCTTCCTGATGGTTTTGAAGAAGATCCTCCTATACCACCCACTGAAACATCCTCTCCACCTCTGATAAATGCCACTCCAATCACCCAAATCATACCATCTGAACCTGATCAACCCACTAACAGTGAAGACTTTTCTCAAACCACTATTAGTGAGCCTACTCCTACAAATCTACTCCCTGATCCATCAATAAATGAAGCTTCCACTTCAGGACAGGTGTATCAGCCACCTGCTCTTCGATGGACCAAGGATCATCCCATTGATCAAGTTCTTGGTAATCCCTCCTCTGGCATTAAAACTCGACGCCAATCTGGTAACGTCTGTCTTTATGTAAATTTTATCTCTGAAAATGAACCTAAAGAAATAGATGATGGTTTGCGTGATCCTGCCTGGGTCTCAGCCATGCAGGAAGAGCTAGCAGAGTTCATCAGAAACAATGTCTGGCTTCTCGTCCCTAGGCCTCGAAAACGTACTATCATTGGTTCCAAGTGGATTTTTCGAAATAAACTTGATGAGATTGGTACGATTATTCGAAACAAGGCTCGCCTTGTGGCTCAGGGATACAGGCAGAAAGAAGGCATTGATTACGATGAAACCTTTGCTCCTGTTGCTAGGCTCGAAGCAATTCGACTCTTCCTAGCTTTTACAGCACATATGAACTTCAAGGTTTATCAGATGGACATTAAAAATGCCTTTCTGAATGGAAAACTTAATGAAGAAGTCTATGTGGCTCAGCCTCCTAGTTTTGTAGATCCTAAGTTCCCTGATCACGTCTACAAGTTAAACAAGGCTCTCTATGGGTTAAAACAGGCTCCTCGTGCCTGGTATGATACCCTCTCAACCTTTCTTCTCTCTAAAGGTTTTGTTCGTGGAAAGATTGATAGCACTTTATTTCTAAAGAAATATCCTAAGCATATTATTCTTGTCCAGATATATTTCGATGACATTATCTTTGGATCCACAAATCCCAAACTCTGCGAAAAGTTTGAGTTGCTCATGAAATCTGAATATAAAATGTCTATGATGGGTGAACTAACATTCTTTTTAGGACTTCAGATCAAGCAATCTGAAAAGGGAATTTTCATCAATCAAGGTAAATACGTACATGAGATGCTGAAGAAATTTGATCTCACATCTTGTACACCGATGAAGACTCCAATGGCTCCTCCTCTGACACTTGACAAGGATTCCAAAGGGAAATCTGTCGATGTGACTCTCTACAGAGGAATGATCGGCTCTCTGCTGTATCTTACAGCTAGTCGCCCTGATATCATGTATTCTACATGTCTATGTGCTCGTTATCAGGCTGAACCCAAAGAATCCCATCTGACCGCTGTAAAGCGGATCTTCAGATATCTGAAGGGAACTCCTAATCTGGGTCTTTGGTACTCCAAGGACTCAGGGTTCGATCTAACAGCTTATTCTGATAGTGACTTTGCAGGATGTAAGATTGACAGGAAAAGCACCACTGGTGGTTGTCATCTGCTAGGTGGCAAGTTGGTGAGTTGGACTAGCAAAAAGCAGAACTCTGTGTCCACATCAACTGCTGAAGCTGAATATGTTGCAGCAGGAATCTGTTGTGCTTAAGTCCTGTGGCTGAGAAATCAACTTCAGGACTATGACATACAACTTTCTAAAATTCCTATCTACTGTGACAATACTTCAGCGATAGCCATCGCCAACAATCCTGTCTTACACTCCAAGACAAAGCACATTGAAGTGAGATATCACTTCATCAGGGATCATGTGATGAATGGTGATATTGAACTCCATTTTGTCCCTACTGAATATCAGCTTGCTGACCTCTTTACCAAACCACTGGATGTGACGCGTTTTAATATGCTCATCAGTGAACTTGGGATGTTAAATCCTGATGATTGAAGTTTTTCAGGATAAACAGTTGTTAAATCCTATAGAATCACTATTCTCAGGACTCTTTCTTTAACAACTCCTGAACTAACTCTCATCAGAAGATAACTCTATTCAGTACTTACAAAATCTTTGTTCAAAATCCGAATACTGATGATTCTCAGGTAAGTATTTCTTCCCTCTGCTCCTGAAACCTTATCGCATTAAATGTGATAAGAGGATTTTCCCAAAACAGTACTTATCTGATAAGTACTCTGATTCCAATAAAACATATCTTTCACCAAAATGGAATCATCCCCTGAAAAGGCGGATTTTAATTTTTCAAATAAAACAAACTTTTCATCTGCACTGACACGTAATGGGACGTTTCCTGTTCCCCACTACGTGTGTCAGGCGCGTGAACGCGCGTAGAACCTCCTTTATTCATCATTACGTTTGAATTTAGCCGCTTTTTTCTCTCTCATCCATTTTCTCTCTCCTACCACGAGGTATAAAAACCTCACTCGTAATCCTTCACACTCTTTACGCTCACAAAATTCTCTCTAAGCAATCTAGCAAGAAAAAGCAAGAACAAGTTTTCTCTCAAGAACACTAAGAACACTCATCACTTTCCTTTACACAAGATCATCGTAAGTGTCTCTTTTTCTTTGTTCTTTCCACATTGTAAGTTGGCCTTTTTTTTTCAAATAAACAACTTATTCTGGTATACGTTCTTCCAAAAACCCTAAGATCACTTCGTTTGATCTTAGTTTTTCCCAAAATTTTCTGAGATTTTTGTTAAAACATTTTATATGATTTTCTTATTTCTTTTAAGAAAAATCATAAACTCTTATTTTGATATCTTCTCATCAAAATAAAAGTTTCTTTTTAATACCAAAACACATTCCTTTTGTGAATTTTGGTATCTAATCCATTCCAAGTATAAAGGATTTCACCATTTTTATGAACATATTCTGTGTTCATTGAAAAATGAAGAAAAATGCATATTTTGGATCTTTAATCATCCACATATGTTATTTTTGTGTTTAACAGGATGGCTGCTACTACTTCCTCCTTGGACGCCCAACTCTCTTCCGAAGCTACACCTCTGCAAACCGCTACTGAAAGCCTGCCGATCGTAATTCCGCAGCACGACGTACAGTTCAAGCAGAACAATGTCGTTGGCCTGTTTGACATTCCAGAAGGCAAAGAATATCTGCTGCCTGCTAAGAACTTCCTCCTGAGCAGCCCCTTGAAGACGTCTTTTACAATAGACCCGAAGCCGAACAAACCGATGCTGCAACAACTATGGTCTACTGCCACTGTTGCTAAGGAAAGGAACTCCAAAGGTGTCCTAAGGGAGGTCATCAAGTTCCAGATCAAGGAAAATATCATTTCCTTTGGCTTCGGAACTCTGAGGAACGTACTGAACTTCCCAAAGAAGAAACGCTTCCCTCCTGCTCCTACCTCCGACGAAATCATCGAGTTCTTGGACGCCATTGGCTACAGATGGCCTGTGAAGGATGGCGTCATGCTTCCAAAGACTGCTGCGACTGTCCATAAGACAGGCCTGAACGCTACATTCTATTATATATGGAATACGTTTGGCCCGTGCTTATCTGGCAAGACAGGAAGCACGGAGCAGTTCCCCACCGTGATTCAGCACATGGTCTTCTCAGCGATCAAAAATCGCGAGTTTGACTATGCTCGCTGCATATGGGAGGACATGGTCAAGAAGGTCAGGAACACGAAACGGGTCGTCAACGTCGCCTTCACCAGATTCTTCTCGGCAGTCCTGGAACTGCATATGGGGCCAAACTACCCCAAAATCGGGAACTCCAACAACTACGCCCTCGGGCCTAAGTTCCTGGATCAGGTTGCTCCAAAACCTGACGACGTCCCTCTCTCCACTGTTCTGGTAGTTCCTGAACCAGTTCAGGAGGATGAAGAGCTCTCCACCTCTCCCACTGAAGGTATGTACTCTCTCTTCTCTTCCAAACCCCATTCTTCTATTTCTCTGCATGCTATGTCAGTAGCTAACCCCATACTGACTTCCCCAGCTGCAAACACTTCATCTGCGCTCCAGAAGCGCCCCCAACCTTCTTCTGCCACTCCTCCACCTCCTCCAAAACGCGCCAAGTCGAAGGCGCAGAAGAAAAAGAAACAGGCGGCTGGTAAGAAATACTATATTACCCTGCCTCAACTCTTTAATAAACCATCTCCTTTATCTAAAACTTCTTCACCTGCAGATGCTTCCATCTCTGCTCCTGTACAACAAGAACCTGAGGTTGTTCACCTCGAACACTCAGAGAACATGGGGGGTAATCGCTCTGATACCCTCCTAGCCTCAGGTAATACTTTTAAGCAAAATATTACTGTCTCTTCTTTTATGAAAGCTAATGAGTCTTCTAGTACTCACTTAGCTACTCTGTCTACAGGTTCTTTAGGAGCAGCCACTGAAGGGCATCCCCAACTTCATCAGGATGACCCCTTCAATGACTTTGTCTTCACGGACGCTGATCGTCAGCTGAATGCAGCTGAGCTACGTCGGCAGTCTGCTGAACGACAACTGCAGGAGGCCCGCACAGCTCTCCAACAGAAGGAGGACGAGCACCAGACACGCCTCCAGGCGTTGGAACTGGAGCTTGCCGCTGCAAAGGCCGCTGCCAGTACCGCTGAAGCCGCCGCCGCCAATGCCGCTGCCGCCGCCGTCGCCGCCACTCCGCCGCCTACGGCTGTTACCCTTACGATTCCTTGTCTGGATAACATCCATGACAAGGTCTCACAAGTGGCCACCTCCTCCAACAACCTTCAGGCATCTATTGATGACCTGAAGGCCTCTGCTCTGCCTGCACTCTCCACCACCATCCACAACAGCACCAACTCTCTCACCACTTTCCAATCAACAGTGGTTCAGAGGTTGGATGCTCAGGAAGCAGGCCTCCGCGAGTCCTTAGCGACATGGCCTCTCTCCTCTAGAGGAACTTATCAACAGCCGCCTTATTTCAGGCACCTGTTGAGGGGGAGAGACAGCCTAGAGACCAGTCCGTTTATTCCCCCTCCACCAACTGGAGAACCAACGAACAAGGGGGAATGAACGAGGAAGATGAAGAAGATGAAGATGATGATGAAGACGACGATATCTTCGTCGAGAAGGCTGCAACCCCAACGCCCACTCCAGGGCCTGCACAATCTCAGGGGGAGAACCTCGGTGCACCTGGTACGTTACTATTACCATCCTCTCCCTCATCCTCTGATAACCAACCAATCTCTTCTCTCCTTAAACCTAAACCTGCACCTGAAACCATAACCCTCGACACCTCCTCTGATGACTCTCTAATAAACAACCTACAAATGGTTGTCTACCAACCACCAAAACAACCTACCCCTGAACCAACACCCCATTCTTCTCCTAAACAAACCTCTGAGCCTGAAAACCAAGAAAACTCTGACTTTCAGGATCTGAACTTTGGCTCTGTCACTGGTGAGATTATTCGCCTCATGGAGAATAGTCCATCAGAACAGACAAGAGCTGAATTAAGCAGAATGACTTTCAGAGTAACACCCCTAAACACTGAAACCATTCCTTATAGACCAACCCGCTTTAACCCTGAAGCATCCTCTTCTAGAACCCCTGAAATCCGAGCCCCTCCTGAAACCATTTGCCTCTCATCAGATGATGAATTCATCTCTGATGACTTCTCTACCCCTGCCTCTTCTCCCAGATCTCCTCCCTCTAACTCTCCTAGATCTGAAGGTGAGAATTACCCTGACAACTCTGCTATTGTCAACAGGGATGGGCGTTTAGACGCCGTGATAGAGCGACTCGAGAGTACAAGAGTAAAAATTCCTCTTTGTACCTCTTGTGACTCCGAGTTCGCCTATCTATCACAAGAAGAATACAACGCTGCTATACAGGCTCAGGAGGAGCACAATAAAAAGCAGAAGGAAGCCTTCCTCTCTGCTCAAGCCGCCCGAAGGCTTGCATCAGATTTTGTGGATGAAGATGCTGAAATAAGTGCAGATCCTATTCTTGCACAGAAGGCTGCTCTGAAGGTCTTCAACAAAAATACAAAGGAACAGACTGAAGAAGTAAACGCTGAGCTTGACTGGTGCAGAGATCGTCTACACCTAAGAAAACATGGTGCTGCTATCTCTGGAATCCATCTCAGCCGAACTCGCGGCAAAAGAGCAAAAACATGGATCACCGTCAAACGCTCAGGAGTCAAGGACGTGCAACACACTCTGGACAAGTTAGATCGTTACAACTTGTCAGAGTGGAACGAAATCAGATCCCTACTTCCCAAAGCCAACAAGAACTATCGGGCTGAAGTAGAAGAAGTCATCGAAGGACTTATTGCACGCATCAGAAGGACAACGGAAATACCTGATGACCTGCTCCACTACTCTTCAGTCCTACCTCAGCAACCTATTCGAAGATCTGCAGGCACCTCAACAAGAAGGCCAACTCCCTGCATGCCCAGGATGGTTGTCAAGCCTCTGGATCTCTCGATGCTTGATCTTTCACTCCCTTTAGGAGTCTCTATCTCTGAAGGACAAGTCATCAGAGAACCTGTTCATGGTATTTGTGTAAGCGACAACTCAAAGATCCTACGCTTTCAGCGTTTCAGTGAGCTACACAAAGCACCATATGAACACTTGGTTTCAGTACTCTTCACTGCTCAAAAGGATAAAGAAAACCAAGATAATAAAGAGATTATTCGCACTGTCAGAGCTATACTCGATCATCGAATCGCATTCAGTGATACTCCAGTTCCAATACAAGTCAAGACTGAATATATTAGCGAAGACTCTGATAGTTAGAATATTTTATAATCTTTTCTTTCAGTACTCCACTTATGTACTCTTGTATTTTCTTTACTCTTGTAATCTGTTTGAGATTAATGAAAATGCAATTCAGTGCGTTGTACTTTATTCCATCATAGTACTGAAAAAGATCCCTCAAAACAGTAAATGGGACATGTACCTTTATGAGTTCTATTTCCTACTGTTTTATCTAGACTTAGAAATTTTTTTTTCTTTCTAGACTTAGACAATTTCTCTGTTGTCTTATCATTATCATTTAGAGGGAGATTGTTGATCCAGCTCTCCTAAGACCTGATGAAATGATAATGATCCTGAATCTTTACTTAGTGAATAGGTTTTTACTTCCGTTATAGCTTGAGGAATTATCACTGAGTCTGTTCTGTGTTATTCCATGTTACTTATGCTGTAACTTATTTTTATAGTAATCAGGATCAGGATCAGGAGACGAACGAGTCTGTTCTGCAGTCGACTGATCCTATCCACTGAAGTGAAGACCTCCTGAAGACATTAAGATCATACACAAAGAACCATCAGCGACGTCGAAGAAATAGCTGATGACAAGAACAGCATGCTCGTGATCTGAAGACGGAATTCAGTGATAGCAGGCTGCTCAATATCGTATGACATCCTGAAGACTCAACAGGATACAAGTGACCCTGAACTTCATCAGTATCAGGACCCTAGTCACTGATCAGTATCCTGCTCCTGAAGGATTAGAAAAGTGTCTTAATCTAATGCACAAAAGGATTATCCGCCTTTACTGACACAAAAGTACATAAGGACAGTCTCTTTACTGTTCCCTCCGTACTTATCAGACCTCAAGGCAACTGTTTGCAAACATACTCCTTTTGCACACCATGCAAAAAGTATTTGTTTATAGTAAATAGTACAACAGACCAACTACAGCGTGACACGTCACAAAAGTAGGTCTGCATGCATTTAATGCATGGAGTATAAATTGGACGTGGAGAAGATTTTCTCCATACCTCTTCTGCATCCAAAAATACTCAAGTCCTTTCTTTCTTATTACCCTCTATCTTCTTTCTTACATCTTCTCACTTAGTGCATAGTGAAAGAACTTAGATTGTTTAGTTTAGACTATTTGTCTTTTCTATTTCCGCAACAATCTGTAAATTCATATTGTTAATTTA
Organism: Centaurea solstitialis; assembly: GCA_030169165.1. NCBI lineage: Eukaryota > Viridiplantae > Streptophyta > Magnoliopsida > Asterales > Asteraceae > Centaurea > Centaurea solstitialis. The sequence goes on along the minus strand of CM058047.1, from coordinate 56,474,578 downwards.
ACAAGAATTTAAAAGTGAAAAATTGTGTGATTATATTCAACCCCCCCTTCTATAATCCCAAACACTATCCTAGCTTGAAGGTCACCTACTTGGGACCAACAAATACACTATTATAAATCCTAACTCTCCATTTCTGGGTTTCATCTAACTTGTTCGACTTATAGGTCCTCACAGGTGTGACCCTCAAGTGTCTTGTAACATTGGATGTGTAATCACTTGGTTTGTCAACTCTGCACATTATTCCTAACAAAAAGGGGATTGAGAAAGAGCATGAAAAAAAAGTAGAAAAGAGAAAAAGAAAGTCCAAAAGCCGACTTAAAAGAAAAAGAAATATCAAAAGAGTCGAGAAAAGTAAAGAAAGAAAAGAAAAGAAAGAAAAAGAATTTGAGCCCCAAATAAGCAATATGCTAAGGCCAATTCTAAAAGAAAATTCTCATCCCAAAGAAAGGACAAGCTGAAAGTCTAAAAGTCAGATAATTCTCTCAATTATTTTGGATCATTACTGATTAAGTTTTTCAAGTTTTTGTTGCAAAACCTTTAGTCACTTATATATATATATATATATCCTTTTTCCTACCCTAACCCTTAGCTTAACATTACAACCCTAAAGTCCTCTTGACGGTTGACAACTTCTTAGTGGTGGAGATTAGATTTGGTGACAAGCTTATGCATGTGGGAATCAGTTGAGTAATTGGTGTGATCACTTTATACATACACTTTTACCCCTTGAGAGATACACTTGATATATACATACTTTGTGAGGGTAAAAGGTTGGTCCTTGGCATTCGTTTATTCATTGTATCTTGTGGTGTGTTCGATTGTGTTTGTTGTCTTTGTGTTCTTAGATGATTTCGGATAGAGATAATTTTGGTGTTATCTGTCTTATCTTTCAGTTCTTTGATTGAGGACAACCAAAGCTTAAGTGTGGGGATTTTGATAACTCCAAAATTATACATGTTTTGGTCGTTTCGGTTTATATTGTTTTACCCAATTTTAGCTCATTTATTGGCTATTTTACTCACGAAAGCTACTGAATCTTAGTTTTGTAGGATTTGGAGGCCATTGGACGAAAAAGTACGAAAAGTTGTGAAAAAGTGGGAAAAAAGTGCAAATTGGATCCAGAGAGGTTTCGCGTCCGCGAACCTTATAGTTTTGCGCCGCGAGATGTGGAGATTCTAGAAGATTCCTACTTTTGGCTGATTTCACATTGGAGTTCAGAAGTTTAGCGCCGCGAAGTAAGTGAAGACCCTTTATGGAAGATTCCAGAATGAGCAAAAAAAGGAAAATTAGGGTGTTTTAAGTGTTTCGCGCCGCGAAGCTGCAGCGCCACGATCGCGAAGTGAGCCGGGCACGCTTTTATAAATACAGGCTTCCACCCATTTTATGAGCATCGATTCGAAAATTAATCAGTATTATTCTATAGAGTCAGTAGTCGTTAATAGTGAGAAAGAGAAAGTCTTTTATGAGATTTGAGGCGCGAGCGGATTGTTACTCGGAGTTGCTTGTCCGGCGTTCAATCATCTCCCGTTTCACGGTCGGTATAAAGTCTCTATCTTTTAGTCATGTTTGTTGTTTTAGTTATGATTAGTGAGTAGTTTCTTTTTAGTACTTATTGTGGTTTCGATGAACCTTGTTGGATGATGTTTTGGTTTTGAATATTAAATAGTTTTGTTTGGTTTATTGAATGTTTGTCTTTGATTCCGAAGTTAATTTAAACTGTGGCTATCTGAACTTGTTGGTTGGGTATATCTATTTTTCTGACAATAAGATAGATAGACTCCGTTAGGTTAATCAACTTCCTTTACCTTGCACTCTGGTAACGCGGAGTAATGTGGTAAGTGGTTTACTTGGACCAAGAGTAGACTATTCAGTAAGATCCCACGACCTAGCATTAATTAGGGTGACTTTTACTAGACTGCTTGACAACCACTCCTTGTAATTGGGCCGGGAGACCAACCTGGTTTATAATCTGAGATAAAGCATGTTAGGGTGCTCTTTAGCTTAAATTCTTACAATAACCAACTAAACTAGACTTTTGGGTTTAATTAACTCATCCACAAGGGGATTCAGCATAAACCATAATAAGTACTGTCTTGTTTAATATCTGTTTAAAGTTTTCTTAATTTGAGTCTTAGTAAAGTTTTAATCTTTTAGTGTTTTAAAAATTGCTTTCATATAAAAATCCCCCTTTTAGATTAATTGAACTTTATTAGATTTTTCTTGAATAACTTGACTGTTCCTAATGGTAAGAACGATACCCGGACTTTCCTAAACTATATTGCTTGCGATCAGGTACGCTTGCCTGTGAGTATGGTGATTTTGGTTAAGTGATTTTATGGTTAAACTTGGTATTGTTTTTATATATATATATATATATATATTTTACACCATCAAGTTTTTGGCGCCGTTGCCGGGGAACGGTAGTTATTTAATCTAAATCTTTGTTAGTTTAGTTAATCGATCCTTGTGAGGGATCTTATCCCTTGCAAGTTAGTTTCTTTCTAGTTAGTTTACTTTTATTGTTTACTTTCTTTGTTTTCCGCAAGTTGCCCTTGATCTTTTGTTGTGGTTTCAGTGAAGGATTAGTGGAGCCGTTTGTGGAACCAGAGAGAGAATTAAGAAAAAAGAACAAAAGGAAGTCAAAAGTAGGGAAAATTCGTCCGAGAGCTTTGAATTTCGAAATGGAAGAAGAAGCACCTATGTGGAATACCAGGAGGACCGCTCCTACCGTGCCCACACAACCGACCACGAAGCCGAATCTAGAAACGGAGATTAAGGGTCAATTCCTCCACATGATAACGGAGTTGATCTTTGACGGAAAAACGATAGCAATCCTATTGTTCACGTTGAGAGCTTCGAGGAAATCTGTGGTCTGTTCAAAACTGAAAACAACCGGGATGCCATTCATCTACGGTTGTTCCCATTCACACTTACGGGAGAAGCTAAAGCTTGGCTTCGTTCCTTGGAGCCGAGTTCGATTGCCACTTGGGAGGACTTACGATCTAAGTTCTTGTACCGATTCTTTCCGCCGTCTAAGATAGAGAAACTTCGAGCTGAGATCCGTTCATTCCGACAAGAAGAAGAGGAGACGATTTCCGAAGCATGGGAAAGATTCAAACATCTCTTGAATTCGTGCCCGAGTCACGGACTAAAACAAGAGTGATCAAGTCCAAACTTTCTATAGTGGGCTTAATTACTCTTCTCGTGGTACTTTGGACTCATCCGCCGGTGGTGTGTTCATGTACAAGACCCCCACGCAAGGATATAATCTTCTCAAGGATATGTTGATCCATAATATAGATTGGAAGTCGGATAAACGCTTACACATTCCGAAAATGGCCGGAAAATCTCTACCGACTTCGATCCATCCGAGGAGTTAGCCGCCATGAAAAATAAACAGGTAAGGTTTGAACGAAAAATAGAGGAACTAATCAAAAGTGTTCATGCTTTACAGGTTGGATGCGAGGAATGCAAGGGACCCCACCTTACGAAGGATTGCCCGAACAAGCCTATGATGACGCCCAAGGAGGTGAATTTTCTCAACCGTGGAGACTACGAAGGGAGGTGGAACAATAATCGGAATTTTAATCAAAGACCTCCCGGTTTCTTTGCACCGAACCAACAAAACCAAAGAACGGATGGCGAGCCACGCATGCCTCTTGAGGATCGACTCTTCCAGTTCATGGAATCTCAAAAGAAGTTAAACGAAGAGGTAAGCTCATATTTGCGTAATCAACAAAGTGTAATTCAAAATCTGGAATTGCAGGTTGGGTGAATCTCTCAAACACTAAGCGGAAGAACCCAAGGGAGCTACCTACACAAACTCGAGTCAACCCAAAAGTAGATGCTTCTAAAACGGTGCTAATGGTGGATGGAGTGACGACAAAGAAGGCATGGACTGATATCTACACTAAGAAGTATGTCCCTTCCGATAGCGAAAGTGAACCGGATTATGCTACTGAGTACAATTTAGAGGGCATTTCTATCTCTTTTGAGCACTTATTGCTTCGTGACCCCATTTACTTGAGTGATGAAGAAGAGGAAGATAGCAAACAAGGCGGATATGCAGAGTTTAATATCTGTTTAAAGTTTTCTTAATTTGAGTCTTAGTAAAGTTTTAATCTTTTAGTGTTTTAAAAATTGCTTTCATATAAAAACCCCCTTTTAGATTAATTGAACTTTATTAGATTTTTCTTGAATAACTTGACTGTTCCCAGTGGTAAGAACGATACCCAGACTTTCCTAAACTATATTGCTTGCGATCAGGTACGCTTGCCTGTGAGTATGGTGATTTTGGTTAGGTGATTTTGTGGTTAAACTTGGTATTGTTTATATATATATATATATATTTTACACCATCACTTATGTATATAAAGGAAAAGTTTGTATACTTGGTTGTTTTTACTTTTGAAAATAATTTGTTATGTATTGTTTTATAAAATCTTATAAACATAATTATAAGGATAGGTTTACAAGATAGTATGTTGAAATGAACAAATAAGTTACATTGCTATATATTATATAATTTGAGGATATGACTTTTCCAGTTCAAACTTACCAAAGAGGAAAAGGATTAGAAAGAACGGGAACAAGTACCCTTAAACCAGAGATGGTGAGAATTAATGAGGAAACTGGGGGTATAAGTAAGACTAATGATCTAGAAACATTCTTAAAGAATGTTTTACCAGCAATACTAAAAGAAAATAGGGAAGAAACGGCACGTTTAATAAATGTCCCAAAAGAACAAGGTGCAAGAGTTAACCCAAATAACATACTCTCGAAAGAAGTCAACTACAAAACTTTTATAAGCACCAAACCAGCCACATTTAAAGGTGACCCTGAACCCCATAAAGCCATGGACTGGTTAGTTGGAATGGAAAGCAACTTTGAAACATGTCAGTGTTCGGAAACACAAAAGGTAAGGTATGCAACTACCTTACTTCAGGAAGACACATTGCACTGGTGGAATTCGGTAAAGGCTATAAAAAGTACCGAGCAAACTACACCTTGGTTATGGGAAGAATTCAAAGAAATATTCTTGAATGAGTATTGCTCAACTATAAACCGTAAGCATATCAAACAGGAGTTTGTACAGTTTAGGCAAGGAAATTTATCGGTACAAGATTACGTGTCTCAATTTATAAAGAAGTCAAGATTTACGGAGCATCAAGTAGCAACAGAAACAAGAAAAACGGATTGTTTCATTGCAGGACTAAGAAATGAGATACGAAGGTTTGTACTGGCTGGACTACTGGAAACATTTCAGAAAGTAGTTAATATAGCTAAGGTAGTCGAGAAGGATATAGCACCTACATACCAAGGCTCTTTCCAATTAAAAAGGAAAGAACAAAGCGTCAGCCAAAATTGGAATAAGAAACCAAGGTTAGGGGTTCAGAATTTTGTTAAAATAAAACAAAAGAAACCTTGTGATCATTGTGGTAGGAATCACCCTGGAGAGTATTAGGCAAAGACTGGAACATGTTTTCGATGTGGGAAACAAGGGCATTTAAAAAGGGATTGTCCTCAAGGTAACGGGGCTCAAAATAGAAACCAGACACAACCTGAGGTTAAAAAGAATACTAGAGAGGGTGACTAGGGAAAAGTGAAAGCTCGTGCCTTTCAAATGACGGAAAAAGAGGAAGAAGAAATTCCAGATGTAGTGACAGGTACACACCTTATAAATAATCAACCTGCACGTATTTTGTTTGATTGTGGTGCAACTAGATCTTATATGTCCCTTCCATTTGCTCAAAAATTAAATGTAGACTGTAAGGAGTTAAAACCAAGCTTTGAGGCTAAACTAGCTGACGGCAGACTCGTTAAGATCAACAAAATTTGTAGAGGTTGCACGATAGAAATTTATGGACATCAAATGGCCATTGATTTGATACCTATGAATTTAGGTGAATTTGAGGTGATAATAGGAATTGATTGGTTACGGAACCACGGTGCCAAGATAGATTGTGAACAAAGGAAAATTAAAATTAGAACTCCTGTAGGGAAAAGAATAATAGTAATTGGGGATAACCAGAAAAGGTTGACGTTGCTAAGTTCAGTTAGAACCCATCGTTGTATAAGGAAGGGGTGCCCAACATTCTTAGCATATGTTATTAGTGAAAGAAAATCAGAAATGATAGAAGCAAAAGATGTATCGGTTGTACAAGATTATTTAGATGTGTTTCCAGAAGATTTGTCAGGGTTACCTTCCTATAGACAGGTACAGTTTGGGATAGACTTAGTACATGGAACTGTACCAATAGCAAAGACTCCATCAATTAGCTCCATCTGAAATACAAGAGCTAAAAAGCCAATTACAGAAGTTACTCGATAAAGGCTTCATCCGAGAAAGTACTTCACCTTGGGGTGCAATAATCCTATTTGTTAAGAAAAAGGATGGGTCAGTGCGCATGTGCATTGACTACCGAGAATTAAATAAGCGAACGGTCAAAAATACATATCCCCTCCCTAGAATCGATGATGTGTTCGACCAACTACAAGTCGCCAAATGATTCTCAAAAATTGATCTAAGGTCGGGATACCATCAATTAAATGTCAAGACAGAAGATGTTCCCAAAACGGCATTCAGAACAAGATATGGACATCATGAATTTTTGGTCATGCCGTTTGGGTTAACAAATGCTCCAGCTGCCTTTATGGACTTGATGAATTGAGTATGTAAACCATATCTTGACAAGTTTGTGATTGTGTTTATAGATGACATTCTCATTTATTCCAAGAATGAGAATGAACATCGAAAACACTTACATGCAGTATTCAGTCTTTTAAGGCAGGAGAAGTTGAATGCCAAATTTTCAAAGTGTGAATTTTGGCTCAAGGAAGTTCAATTTCTCGGGCATGTGGTTAGTGAACAAGGAATACAAGTAGATCCTGCTAAGGTGAGTGCCGTTATGAACTGGCAAGTTCTGAGAAGTGTGTTTGAGATACAAAGTTTTCTAGGATTAGCAGGATATTATCGTAGATTCATTCAGGACTTCTCCAAGATAGCATCTCCAATAACGGCATTAACAAGAAAGGGGAAAAGTTTGAATGGGAGAGGAGTAAGAACGAGCTTTTCATATTTCGAAAGAAAAACTAAGCAGTGCTCCTATCTGTTGGGTTTTTCTGTGATCCCCGAATCAAACTGACACGAAGAACACTAAACTTGCGGAAGCGATTTTTGGATAAAAACCCGAAAACCATGATCGTTCGTTCTAATCTATTTTAAACGTTAATCTAAGAGGAATTTTACTTGGAAAGCTTGAGTTATAATCCACCGGTGATTGACCACACGAACGTTCCTCTAACAGAACTGAAAAATCCGAACTGACCGAAAAAACCGAACTGGTTTTGGGTTTGGGCGGCGCCGAATTGAGAGAGATAGGGAGAGAGAGAGGAGGGATTTTTGGTGAAACTGATTGGTCAAATACAAATTGAATTAAAGCCTATAAGGCTTTATTTATAAAGCTTTAAAAGGCAGTGTTTGTATCTAATCCAGTTTCCTTAATTATCTGATTTCTTTCTTTTTCCTAAATAAAGAATATTCTAGATAATTATCTTTAATTAACTAGTTATTCTACTATATATTTATTTTACTAATAAATATATAATTTATCTAATTAATTAATAACCCTCAAACTTTGGGATTTCTGACTGAAATTACCACCTGATTTTTAATTGACTATTATAAATCCAACCTCTCCATTTCTGTGTTTTATTTAACTTGTTCGATTTATAGGTCCTCACAGTTGTGACCCTCAAGTGTCTTGTAACATTGGATGTGTAATTTACTGGTTTGTCAACTTATGCACATAATCACTAACAAACTCCCACTTGTGCAAGTTTGGCAATACCGTCTTGATCACACTGACCTAAGGAGGCCCCTAGACAGGCACTTAGGCTAACCAGGTTACAAGCACTCTTATACCCAGATAGGTGATTTGAGTATCTTGGCTTTTCCCTTTGCAACACGATATTTCATCTATGAGTATGAGCCTGGATTAAGTCAACTCTAAATACTCAAGATTCTGTTTCTCGACTATCCGACCTCTACTGATAGGTAAACGACAAAGAACTAATCAGCTCGTTTGGGCATGACCATGCACTTCATCAGTATATTCAGTCAGTCAAGGGGCCCAGAAATATCTCTATTCGGAGAAGAGGTGCAAATCCCATCTTGCATATCTGCATTTAACACCACGGCTTTCGCTGAATCTAGTTACGCCCTTTATAGCCACCCTGTTACGGCATAACGGTTGAACGCACTAAGTATCCAGCAGTCCTCATGATATCAAACCAGATACCTCAGGTGATAGGGACAACCACTGTGAGATTCTACTTATGACAAAATCCAAGAAGTAGTCTCAACCGCGGATCACGTCTGATATTCGCTACTCTATCGAATACCCGTGCAGTTTTTGGTCTACAACGCTTGTAGCTGTTATTCAACCCACTGATCATAACTACCCAAAAACTCACAATGACTTTAACACCCTATTGGGTTCCCACCACAATAAGTTGTCACGGACAATTTTCGAATGAAAGACTGGGAACTAGTCTCATTCCTGGATTACAAAACATGCAAAATATAAAAGCGAATTTAAGAGACTAATCTTTGTATAGTCCATATTACACTCTGTAATTATACTAAAGTTAATAACATCTCTTAATTACCTTTTACTGCGTCTACTCAACGTTTGTTAAATACTGGTCTAAATGAAGTATCACCTTACTTCAGTTTAAACCCTTTGATTAATGTTTACCATTTTAATCAAAGTTATAACCAAAAATATTACAAGTTTAACACCTACTGATATTTTATACTTGTTTCAGCTAATTTTGTTTTTGCAAACACTATAAAACAAAATTAGACTTTACTTTACCATATTTCCCTGAACTTGAAGATCTGGACTAACTCTGAGTTCACTGAATATGTAAAGTTAAATTGCAACTTTCCTTAGTTGCATTGTAGATGATCGTTTTCTATCTGAAAACATATTTCTATTTACCACACTGGTAAATTCCTAGAAATTCTATTTTAGCATTTAATAACACTAAAAGCTAATTAATATCTTTATTAATTTCTCCAACACAATTATTGATAAAAGTTAATGAAACTATGTCCTATCTCCTTTTAACAAAAAGGTAGATCTTGGATGAATTTATATCTTATCTGGATTATAATTCTATTTAAGTATATATATATATATATATATATATATCTTTTATTCTTTATCACAAATCTGGATATAGAATAAATCGGGCTCCCACTGACTTTTATGAAATCTAACTATTACTCAAAATTAACTATTGACTTAGTCAAAACTTGACTACTTAGTCAATTCTATTTTAAGTAATCAAAATTTTGGCACTTAAAACTTAACTGGATCTTTCAATTAAATCCTAATTCCAAATCTTGGAATTATTTCCTAGTTTTATATGTATACTGATATTATCAACGATCTGTTAAGATAATATCTTAAATTCTTTTAAAACACATGAGTGATTATCCTTAGATCATAAAATACTTTTATAATCTTTTACTCATGATTTTATTTAAAAACACATTCCTATAAATATAGTACTTCGTGTGTTTTTAATAGTTTTCATTAAGGTGGTATAGTAATCATCATCATCTAGGATCTAAACTTGAATCAAGTCAAGACTTGACTTCATTCATAACAAGCACAATAGACATTTCAAGGCAACAAATTTTAAAATTTTTAAAAATTAAAACATTCAATTTAAAAATTCCCAAAACTATGTAACCATAAGTACTATGTAACTGTTTGAAGTGCATAAGTTCCTTAAAATGAAAAACTAAAAATGAAATGTCTTGATAATCTGATCAACTTTGTGCTTTAGATCCTCGCAATCTCTAGCATTCACTTATGACCACCTGCAATAAGTATTTGCACTAGGTATCAGTATACTTGTACATCATACAAGTAGAAAGTGACAAACTGAGCAATCATAAATTCCTGAGGTTTACATACCTGCTTCATGACGCTTCGGGCAGTTTTGCCTCCAGTGACCGACTTCATTGCATGTGAAGCAAAGATTTTCAGTTCTTGCTTTATTAGGCTTAACCTTTGTTGAGTCTGATACTTTACCACTGCTACTTTTGAAGGTTACCACTGCTGGCTTTGGTGTGTTACTACTGCTATTGAAGATTGGAGGTTACCACTGCTTGTATGAGAGGAATGAAGATTAACACTGCTGTACCAGATTACCACTGCCCTTTGCAGATTACCATTGCTGGTTCTGAGTTAACATTGCTTATGTTTTTACCACTGCTATCAGAAGAAGATAAGGAAAGGATTGCGATGACTTGAAGATATAGACAAGATACGATATGCTTGGAGATATTTTAGAGATTATCTTGTAAATCTAGTTTCCTTATTGTATTCTTATAATCCGTATATATAGCTGGTAGGTTTTCATTGTTAGATACAAGTTTTTGATAGCTTTTGTGTTAGAATTAAGAGCCTCAAGATTGTTCTTGAAATCCCTGCAATAGAGAAGTATTGCACGTCTATTTTGAGCCTGTTCAAACAGATTGGGGCTTGTAGTTGTAATCATTAAGCTATTGAGATAAATATACACAGTTTATTAAAATTCATTGTTCTGTTCTATAATCAAAGTGTTATTCCGCAAACTTCTTTGATTAAGTATTCTGTTCTTGATATTGATATTTAGATCCTGTCAAGTGGTATCAGAGCTTGTGTTCAGAATACTCTTAGATCAATGGATTCCCAGGATTCTGTTCTTGTGTCCAAAGTCCCCATGCTCAAACCCAATGAGTTTGAGATGTGGAAAATCAGAATCAAGCAATACATGCTTCTTACTGATTATGCCTTATGGGAGGTAGTTGAACATGGACCTAGTGTCCCTGAACCTGCTGTTGCTGGAGCACCCCCAAAATCTGATGCAGACAAAAAGAGGAAGCAGACTGAGATGAAAGCCTTAAGCACCCTACTGTTGGCTATTCCCAATGAATACCAACACCAGTTCTGTACCTGTCCTGATGCAAGATCACTGTGGATTGCACTGGAGAAGAGATTTTCTGGAACCAAAAGTTCCAAGAGAAATCAGAAGGCCCTGTTGAAGCAGCAATATGAAAACTTCACTTCTACAAAGAATGAGTCCATGACTCAAACTTTTGACAGGTTCAACAAACTGATTGGAGAACTTGCCAATGTAGATGTGAAGATGGAGAAGGATGAAGTCAATAGAAAATTCCTCAGATCTCTGAGTGAGGAATGGACTATGTACACTGTGTCGTTCAGACAGGGAGATGACCTGGAGGACAAGGAGCTTGAAGATCTGTACAATGATCTCAGGATTTTTGAAGCTGAAGTAGAGGCCAAAAGAAGACCAACTGGATATTCACATACTATTACTCTTTATTCCTCTGAAAATCCTTCTTCTAATATTAATACTGCTAGTACTGCTAATGTTAACCCTGCTAATAATAACCATGATAGTACTAATGATAAATCTTCTGTGTCACAGGATACTAATGGGGATGCAGTCTTGGAAGCATTCCTTGCCAATCATGTAAGATCTCCTCTGATCAATGACGATCTTGAACAAATTAATGCTGATGATTTAGAGGAGATGGACATCAAGTGGCAGATGGCCATGTTAACCATGAGAATGAAGAGGTTTATAAGGAGGACTGGCAGGAACAACTTTGATGCCAAAAGAGGAGACCTTGCTGGCTTTGACAAATCAAAGGTGAGGTGCTACAAGTGCAATGAGCCTGGCCACTTTGCCAGAGAATGCAAAGGGAGTGGCACTCATCAACAAGCCAATAATGGAGGACAGGCATATGTTCCAAGACCCAACAGAGGCAACAATTCCAATTCTTCTCAAGCCTTGGTATCACAAGAAGGCATGGGATTTGATTGGAGTGATCAAGCTGAAGAAGCCATCCAGAATCATGCTTTGATGGCCAAAATCACTGAACCTGAACTTCCAGTAGAGGTATCTGTTTGGGTGAGATTTTATCATCGAACGATCGAACGATTAAAATCGTAAGATATATTCCAGGATGATATCCCTGTATTAAGATAAGGTCCTGAAGTAAAGATATAAATACCTTCCAACAAAGATAGGCGATCATCGAAGAAGACAGTACGATATCATCATATGATCGTACGATTGAACTAACAATAGACATGTTCAAGTTTGCTCTCATTGCAGGAAAGCTTATCCAAGATAACCTCGAAGCATAGCTAACACCTATCAAGCCTGATATGACCGTTCAAACAAGATACACCCATCTTAAAGAACTCAGGCGTTACGATCGCAAAACCAGCTTCAGTTATATCCGTTGCATTTATTGCTCAATAATGGATGAACAGTTACAAGATCAACAACTATAAAAAGAGAATCAAGACAACACATTGGGGACGACTGATTCTGAGAGAAAAAGAGCAATTCAAATATTATTTCTCTGTGTTTATGTTCGATAGTATTCATTTTCTTTATTGTAATCATACGATACAACTATAACATCAAGGATATCGCCCCTGATTGGTGATCTATAGTGCAACGTCGACTATCTTATTTAGTCGGCCGCAGGTTTTTTCCTCGATTTTGAGGTTTTTCCTGCGTCATCAATCTTTTTGTTAATTTATTCTTATTTATCGTACGTTTTATCGAACGAGAATTCTTTCTTTTGACGATTTTGCCTCACGACATCTTACGATAATAGTTTAATCAGATTTTTACACAAACAGTTTGGCGCCCACCGTGGGACACGTTTTGAGAAAATCTTGTTCGATAAGGCGTCAGCTTACTAACCTATTTCTTCGAGCTTCTTTGTGAATTGAGTACAGGAATATGGCAAGCAGTTCTCAAACAACCTTGCAGCAACAATTGGCAGCAGCACAAGAACAAATCCAGTGGTTGAATGAGCAGAACTTACAAATGAATGGTGAACTGTCTAGATTGAGAGCATCGAATCCGCAAACTTCTCACATCCCAGTTTCCATTCATCAGCAAAGGCCATTTTTTCCTCAAAATCCACCCCCTGTTTCTCAACCTCCATTTGTCCAACCACAAATGTCACAATCTTTCATTCCACCTCAAGTATCGCAAGTTAACTTGCCTCCACCACCGCAGATATCGCAAGTTAGCTTACCACCGCCACCTCCAATCAACAATTCACGTCCTATCTTCCCTCCGTTACCATCAGGTCCTTACCCAGGAGCAACCACGTTTACTTACAACCAACCTCAAACAGGGCCTCGTCCCTTTATACCTATTCCAGAACCTATATCGCACGTTCCCACCGCAGCTACCCCCATAACTCATATTCCAACCTTATCAAATGTTTCGGGAACCTCTAATAATCCACCACCCAATGATATCGTGGATATTCGATTAAAAATGCTAGAAGAACAAAATAAAGCAATGCTCGCATTGTTAACCAAACTTCCTGGAGCTGCTGTACCCATCGAAGTTGAACCTAAAACCGGATTCCAAGCCTCACCCTATATCGATGAGATTGCTCTTGTTGATATCCCCAAAAAATATAACATTCCAGCTTTTACACCGAAATACTCTGGAATCTCTGATCCTGTGGAACACATCGCACAATACAAGCAGCTAGTGTGGACAGTTCCTATTCCAACCCAATTTCAAGAAATATGTATGTGCAAGGGCTTTGGATCAACACTTACTGGAGCTGCGTTGCAGTGGTTAATCAATTTGAAACCTAAGAGCATTGCATCGTGGTCCGAATTAGTAAACCAGTTTACTCGGCAGTTTGCAAGCAGTCGCAAGATGGAGAAACAAACAAGCGATCTCTACTATGTCGTGCAAAAAACAGGTGAAACCATTCGTGAATATTTTAACAGGTTCAACGCAGAGATGATCGAAGTTAAGAACTGCGATGTACGGACGGCGATCGAAGCATACAAACGTGGATTAGATACATCCTCGGAGTTATACACAGATTTGACGAAATATCCACCAGAAAACTTCGATGATGTACGAGCTCGTACGTTGGCGCACATGAGAATCGAAGATGATGCCCTTTTCCGGCGTAAACATTCGAATGATAAGAAAAATCTTGGAGCGCAGAAACATGATTTTAAACCTAAACGAGTAAACAAGATTGATAATTCTCGACGCGATCAGAGTAAACGTTCGAACCAAGGTAAAGGTAAAGTAAGATATCCAGATTTGTCAACTTACCATTTTGCAGGTACATCGAAGGATTTAGTGGATTCTCTACGGAACTTGGAAGTCAACGTACGATGGCCCAAAAAACCAGAGAGTCCTAGCAAGGATAGAGACCAAACAAAATGGTGCGATTTCCATAGCGACCATGGACACAATACAGATGATTGTATCAGCTTAAAGAAGGAGATTGCATACCTCAAATCGAATGGACATCTTAAAAACCTTCTAGGCGATGATTCGAAAAGACCAACGTCACCCATTCCAACAAAGGTTGTAAACTGCATTACAGGAGGATCAGAAGTATGTGGCCTCACCTATTCAGCAGCAAAAAGGCACGCACGAGAAGGACCTGAAGGACATCCCATCCCAAATGAATCCAGAACTGCGGAAGACAAAGAGCTCGATGCTACGAAGATATCGTTCGATATCGAAGATATGTCAGACACTCATCAGAAGCACCATGATGCACGGGTTATTCAGTTGACAATTGGTAACTGTTTAACCAAAAGAGTATTAATCGACGGAGGCAGCTCAGCCAACGTGATATTCGCAGAAACACTCAAGATCATGGGTATCGATCAATCCAACATCGTACGACGAACAACAACGTTAATTGGATTCAACGGAGACGCCACTAGTACTTTGGGAGAAATCATACTACCAGTCTTTGCTAAAGGCATAAACAAGCAAACGAAGTTCAACGTCATCGATTGTCCTTCCGCTTACAATGCTATACTTGGAAGACCTTGGATTCACGATATGAAGGCTATACCATCAACGTATCATCAGAAGATCAAGTTCCCATCTCCCTGGGGCGTGCAAGAGATAGTCAGCGAAAAGAAAATTGCAAGGGAGTGCTACAAGATTACGATGAAGACTAAACCTCAAGATATCTAGCAATTACAGAGCCAGGATGGAATACGATCGTACGATGATCTTCAACTTGAAGAAGTCGTGCTAGATCCAAAACATCCTGATCGCAAGGTCTTCGTAGGAGCAACTCTAACCCATGATATAAAAAATAGTATAATTTCTTTTTTGCAGGAGCATTCGGATTGTTTTGCGTGGTCACACGAGGATATGGTAGGAATTGATCCTAACATCATATCGCACAAGTTGAACGTGGATCCAACGTTTAAACCCGTTAAGCAAAAAAGGCGCAAGTTTGCACCAGAACGCAACAAAGTCATCAATGAGGAGGTAGACAACCTACTCAAAACAGGGAAAATTCGAGAAGTAAAGTATCCAGATTGGCTCGCCAACGTGGTGGTAGTACAAAAGAAGAATGGAAAGTGGCGAGTATGCATTGACTTCACAGACCTGAACAAAGCTTGTCCAAAGGATCCTTTTCCTTTGCCGCATATTGATGCGATGGTCGATGCAACTGCGGGGCACGAGCTACTAACGTTCATGGATGCTTATTCCGGATATAATCAGATCCTAATGCACAAAGATGATCAAGAGAAGACCGCGTTTATGACAGATAAGGGCATATACTGTTATAAAGTAATGCCATTTGGGCTCAAGAATGCTGGATCAACGTACCAAAGGCTTGTAAACAGGATGTTCAAAGATCATCTCGGACATACGATGGAAGTATACATCGATGATATGCTCGTAAAATCAGAACGATCACAAGATCATATCCAGCATTTGAAGCAATCGTTCGATATATTGCGAGAATACAAGATGAAACTCAACCCAACCAAGTGTTCTTTCGGAGTACGTGCGGGCAAGTTCCTTGGATATATGGTTACACGACGAGGGATCGAGGCAAGTCCAGAACAAATCAAAGCAATCCTGGAAATTCAGTCACCAAGGAATATAAAAGAAGTACAAAAGCTTACCGGACGAGTAGCGGCCTTGAACAGGTTCATCTCACGATCATCAGATAAGTGTCACTTGTTCTACAACGTGCTTCGAAAGAACAAAGGCTTCGATTGGACAGAGGCACACGAGGAAGCACTACAAAGCTTAAAGAAGTACATGTCCAATCCTCCACTGTTGACGAAACCAATCGAAGGAGAGAGCTTGCAATTATACCTCGCTGTGAGCAACAACGCTGTTAGTGCAGTGCTCGTACGAGAAGGTGACCAACAACAGCAACCTATCTATTATATAAGTAAGTCTTTCCTTGATGCCGAAACAAGGTACACGTCTATGGAAAAACTCTTACTTGGCCTCGTGACTGCAGCTAAAAAGTTAAGGCATTATTTCGAATCACATCATATAATCGTTGTTACTAACTATCCTCTTAAGATCGTACTTCGTAAGCCTGAACTTACAGGACGATTAGCAAAGTGGAGTATTTATCTTAGCAGCTTTGATCTAACGTATCAACCGAGAACAGCGATAAAATCTCAAGCGTTAGCAGATTTTGTAGCTGAATTCAGTCCTGGGATCGAAGAGCCATCGTACGATGAAATCAGTAATGTGATGATTCACGACAACGAACCATGGACCATGCACGTTGACGGAGCTTCTAACGCACGAGGATCAGGATTGGGAGTTGTCCTGAAATCATCACATGGGGGCAGTATGGTGTATTCGATACGATGCGAGTTCAAAACCACCAACAACGAAGCAGAGTATGAAGCCTTGATCGCTGGATTGGATATGGCATATAACTTAGGAGCACGATGGCTACACGTACGAAGTGATTCGCTACTAGTTGTGAACCAAATCAATGGCGAATTCCAGGCAAAAGATTCAAAGATGATATCGTACCTCAAGATCGCAAAAGATAAGATCGCACGATTCGATAAGTTCTCGATAGAACAAATCCCAAGAGATCTGAATATGCAAGCCGATGCCTTGGCTAACTTGGGATCTGCATTCAATGAACCAGCTTTAGAAAGTGTTCCGATAATACATCTTATGTCACCAACAATCGAAGAAACTCAAATGATCGAAGAAAACCATGGTTGGTCAAATGATATATGGAATTATCTCAGAAATGACCAACTTCCTGAAGACAAATTAGAAGCCCGGAAAGTCAAACTTAAAAGCTCTCGATATACGATCTACGATGATCAGCTGTATCGAAGATCCACAACGGGTTTAATCTTACGATGCGTGGTGAATAAGCAACAGATCGATCGAATCCTTCAAGAAATGCATGATGGAGAATGTGGAAACCATTCTGGGGGCAGAAATCTTGCTAACAGAATCTCGAGACAAGGATATTATTGGCCTACTCTTCGAGAGGACTCGATAAGGTATGTTCAAAGGTGCGATGCTTGTCAAAGACACTCAGGTACGTCACATCTACCTTCTGAACCCCTACACTCTGTCTTAATCCCATGGCCATTCATGCGATGGGGGATGGATATCGTAGGAAAATTACCACCTGCTCCAGGTCAAAAAGTATTTTTACTTGTTCTTACTGATTATTTCTCTAAATGGATTGAAGCCGCAGCCTTCTCACAGGTTAGGGATAAGGAAGTTATCTCCTTTATCCAAACTAACATTATTTACAGGTTTGGAGTACCATCAGAGATAACGTGCGATAATGGGTCCCAATTTATAAGTGAGAGAACTCGAAAGTTCTGCGATGAACGCGGGATAAAACTCATTACATCGACCCCAAGATATCCACAATCCAACGGCTTGGCCGAATCCAGCAACAAGACCATTATTAATTCTATTCGAAAGAGGTTGAAAGCTGCAAAGGGTCGATGGGTCGAAGAGTTACCATCTGTTTTATGGGCAAATCGCACGACACCTAGAATTGCAACTGGACAAACTCCTTTTTCCCTGGTATATGGATGTGAAGCAGTCCTTCCAATCGAATCACAAGTTCCTGTTGCTCGACATCGTACGATTGAACAAAACTCGATAGACTTATGTTACGATATTGATGCTTTGGAAGAACTAAGAGAGAAAGCCTTTCAAAAAATGGCATCGCAGAAAGCCATGGTTGAACGCTACTTCAATAAAAAGGTAAAAGTCAAGGTATTTCAACTTGGAGATCATGTCCTGCGACGTGTCTTTCCGAATACACAAGAATCGAACGCTGGAAAACTTTCCATCAAATGGGAAGGACCTTACATCATTACCAAAATCGTAGGGAAAGGTGCCTATAAAATTTCAACCATTGAAGGTATTGAAATCCCACGTAGTTGGAATGCAACTCATCTAAAAAGGTACTATTTCTGAAACCCTTCTTTATTTCTTACTACTATTTCATCAAACGATTACTGACTTAGGCATCGGAGCGCCGTTGGTCAATCCAACGGCCACCCCTTAGCCAATTTTACTCGCAGGTATCGCACGATTATCACAAGTCATCGTATGATTATCGCATGACATCGCATGATCTACGGCAAACATCGCCCGATAAAACAATATGCTCAAAAATCGCATAGAACTTAAAAGATGCATCAATTTCAAATCGCAGAAGCGCAAGTCAAAACGCCAGACGCACGATTAACAGAAACGTTTCTAAAAATTTTTTTAAGTGCCTCAAACTCACATCGCAAGTTAAAACGCACGACTAATTAAGGCCTTAAACACTGAATCAGCTAAAACGCACGATTATCTATTTACTAAAAGTACTTAGAACAAAAATAACAAGTACTAAAATATCGCACGATTGCAAAAAATAGATAATTTCATTAAAAAGTACTTAAAGTACTGTGATTACAACGATTAATAATTTAAACTTCAAGGGTGGCCTCTACGCCAGTACCCTCTTCTACGCTAACTTCTACGATGGGAGGAATAACTTCAGCAGCCTTGTCCACGATGCCGGATCCAGAGGCATCTTCGTTCTTATCCTCCTCCTCGATCATCGTGACCTCAGCATCTTTGCTCTTTTCAGCACCTTCTTCCTCCTCATCGGCATCCTTGGCGTCATCAGCATCCAGGAGCTCATCAGACCCCATCGCATCACGAAAAGCCCCCAGCTCACCTTTAGCAGCTTCGATGGTGTACGTGCCACCAATGAATTGGCGTATTACGGCTGCACGGGCCACCATCCTGGATAACACCATCTCATCTTTGAGATCCTGGATCTCAGAAGACAAAGCCTTCTCTCGATCTGCCATCTCTGCGCGCATCGCAGCAAGCTCCTCTTCCAATTTGGCAGCACGATTATTGGCCGCTGTCAACCTCGCACGTTGTTCTGATCGAACGTGCTCAGCCTCATCCAGCTTAGCCACCAAGTCATCTACTTCAACTCGCTTGGCTTCCAGAGCAGCAGCCATCTTCGATGCCTTATCCTGAGCCTTCTTAGCCTCGTTCACTGCCGCCCTTTCGCTGGACATCTTCGCCTTCATGTCCCTTTGAACAGTCTCCAACCTTTGATGAAGGCCGAGACATGCCTGGAAGGCCTGCGCAAGTATAAAGAGTTAGAACAGCACATTTAATGTAATCGTAAGATATAAATATCATATGATAACTTACCATGAAGGAATATCCAACAGCACCAGCATCAAGCTCGCCAATCCGACGAGTATCCATGTGAGCCTTCTGCGATGGAAGCAGATATTGTTCGATGGCAGGGAATAAGTCATCCTGGTTGATGACATCGCCATCGAGGAAATTTGAAGGCAGGGATATGTTGATCGATGTTTCTCCCTCCTTCCCTCTTGGAGGCTTGACCGAGCCCCTTTTTTCCTTCGATATCGAAGGAGACATCGCAGGAGGAGGAGCAGCGTGGATCGGGGTCGCATCGACCACATCATCCACCTGTCGTACGGCTTCCTTTGATGAGGTCGAAGTACCCGAAGAAGACCTTGTCTTCTTAAGTTGTGGCTCCATGCCACTCATTCCTTTTTTTTCTCCAGAGCCCTCTTGGCCGCCGCTAAGTTAGCCAATTTCTTAGCAGGTTTCTTCTGGCCTGAAATATAAAACGTACGTTATAAATCGCACGATAAAATTGAGAAAACGTAGGATAAGAAAGAAAAAGTTATCGCATGATTTACCTTCCATCTCTTCTTCTTCTTCTCCTTCACTTAACACTTGAACCTCGAGCTCTTCGTCGCTGTCTTCCCTTGGGCTTTTTCCCTTCGATTTAGCGTACGATCGTTCCTGAACACCGTACTCCAAGAAGCGATTGACAGCTTCAGTAGATTCCTCGAAGGTAAAATCAATCTCTGCAAAAATAACACGCGATAAGAAAATCATTTAAATAAAATTATACAAAGCAAAAATACATAAAGCGACCTATACCTAGTGGGTTCCATTCTGGAGCCACCCATCCACCGTCCTCCAAGATCGATGAGGATCGTACGAACGCATATCGAGCCTTCCATCCTCGATCAAACGCTTGAGTACCATGTACTAACATGGCATCACCCCTACCCTTGGGATAAATCCCATACCTATCGTAGTCAGAGGGTTTAACGGTGTACGCCGATAAAAGATCATCAACGGTGAAGGGATCTCTACCCCAATTCTCAGTGACGCGTTCGATAACGCTCACAACCCTCCAAAATTGGGGCATAAGCTGTCCAGGTGATAAGCTAAATCGTGTCATGAAGGCACGAGATAGAGGACTGAAAGGCCAAGTAAATCCTATCTTAAAAGGATACTCGAACAACGCAAAGAAACCTGCCGGAGCATCGGCGGGCCTAACCTCACCAGGTGATTTGATCACGGCATCCTTAGGCAACCTAGCAAGTTTCTTAAGGTGAACTAAGTCTATTTCTCCCTGAATTGTGCTCCTAACTTCCATGATTTCCCTAAAACACAGTCGATCTAAACTTCTACGCAACCTATCGAAACGCAATAAATCAAAGTTCCTAGGGTTCTTATCAGCCTTAATTTTCAAACGCATGAACTGAAATTGAAACTAAGGTAGAGAGGTACCTTATAGGCGAATTGAATCTGAATCTTCTCAAAGATTAAGAGGATTCGGTTGAAGAGAATTTGAGTTTGAAATTAGAAAAGATTTAGAGATAATTATGGAAAAAATCTTATCTTTATATGAAATTAAACTCCTTCCCAAGAAATTGAGGTCGAATCGTGCATCGACACCTGTCTCTTATAACCGTTACGTTGACAGCTTGCACTTAACCAGGTTATGACGCCGTTAACGTAAAAAACGGTTCAGATTCGATAGATTAAAAGTATGATAAAGTTGATATACTAATGATTTGATTTTGCAGATATAAGATTCAAAAAACATATAATTTATTTTCTAAATCTTGGGGGCAAACTGTTTGGGTGAGATTTTATCATCGAACGATCGAACGATTAAAATCGTAAGATATATTCCAGGATGATATCCCTGTATTAAGATAAGGTCCTGAAGTAAAGATATAAATACCTTCCAACAAAGATAGGCGATCATCGAAGAAGACAGTACGATATCATCATATGATCGTACGATTGAACTAACAATAGACATGTTCAAGTTTGCTCTCATTGCAGGAAAGCTTATCCAAGATAACCTCGAAGCATAGCTAACACCTATCAAGCCTGATATGACCGTTCAAACAAGATACGCCCATCTTAAAGAACTCAGGCGTTACGATCGCAAAACCAGCTTCAGTTATATCCGTTGCATTTATTGCTCAATAATGGATGAACAGTTACAAGATCAACAACTATAAAAAGAGAATCAAGACAACACATTGGGGACGACTGATTCTGAGAGAAAAAGAGCAATTCAAATATTATTTCTCTGTGTTTATGTTCGATAGTATTGATTTTCTTTATTGTAATCATACGATACAACTATAACATCAAGGATATCGCCCCTGATTGGTGATCTATAGTGCAACGTCGACTATCTTATTTAGTCGGCCGCAGGTTTTTTCCTCGATTTTGAGGTTTTTCCTGCGTCATCAATCTTTTTGTTAATTTATTCTTATTTATCGTACGTTTTATCGAACGAGAATTCTTTCTTTTGACGATTTTGCCTCACGACATCTTACGATAATAGTTTAATCAGATTTTTACACAAACAGTATCCTCTAAATTATGTTCTGATTCTTGTGTTGAAACTGTTAAAAAGTATAGGGATCATAATCAGACTATGAGTGATACTATCAAGACCATGGAAGTTGATAGGAGAGAGTATAGGATAGTCATTGAGAACCTGGAGGATCAAATCAAGTCCTACAAAGAGAATGAACTCCAGTTTGAGTATGACTACAATTACTGGAAGTGGGAGAAAAAGGATTTTGAGAAGAAACTAGTAAAGTCTGGTGAGGAATTAGAATCTGTCAAGAAGGAATTAGAAAAGGCAAAGGAAGATCTTGATAAATTCTCCAAGTCCTCTAAAGCCTTGGAAGAAATTCTAAAGGCTCAAGTTCATGATGAACTCAAAAGAGGGATAGGATATCACAATACTCCTCCACCCCGCAACCACACCTACATTCCTCCCACCACAGATATCCTAGATAGACTAAACAGAGAAGAACTGAAAGAAGGAGTGTGTGATCTAGATCCCTCAAGTAGTGATGATGAGGAAGAACAAAAGGGAAAGACTGAAAGAAAATCCCAAGAGACTGTCCCTGAGGAAAATCAAATCCTCACCAATGAAAAGGGAGGTATGCCCTATGTGCCCAGTAAGATTGCTACAGTCTCTAGGAAAGGGAAGGAGAAAATAGTTGACCAGGAACCTGCAACTTCACAACCAAGTGTCAAAGGTGGTAAACACACTCATAAGAATGACAGTGATCCTGGTACTTCTAAACAGCCTCAAACAAGTGCCAAACCAAGAGGAAACAAAAGGAATTGGAACAACCAATGGGCTCAAACTCATGGTGTTGATCTGAATAAGATTAACAAACCAAAACCCTGCTTTATATGCTGTAATCTCAACCATCTGGCTAAGGACTGCTACTATAACCCTTTTAATCAAAGAATGACTTTTCAAAATCAAAGGGTTAATTTTCAAAATCAAAAGCAGTTCCAAACCAGAAGGACAGAGTATAATAGCAGATGGTCTGTTCCAAAACCGATTGTTAAAAGACAACTGGTTCAGAAAAGGAAAAATCAACCTAAAAAGAAAGTCAGTGTTCAAAAGAAAAAGGTTGAAAAGAAGACTGTGAAGATAGTTACTAAATGGGTACCAAAAGCCTCACTAAGCAATACTACTGCTTCCACAAGCAGTGGTAATGAAAGTGTTGCTTCTGAAAGCAGTGGTAACAATCAAAAAGATATAGAGGTTAACACTGTTGCTAGCAATAGCAGCAGTGGTATCTCAAACACTGTTGCCACTACAAGTTCTTCACTGAGACAACCCATTGTAACTAAGTACTCAAGTCATGAGATTCCTAACAAGGATTATCTTTTAAAGCTTAACAGATTGACAGAGGTCAATTATGTTAATGAAAAGGGAGAACCCAAGACCATATTGGCTTGGGTTCCCTCAAGACACTAACTTATTTCTTTTATGTGCAGGGCAACCCAGACAGGAATGAGAACTTATGGCATGTGGACAGTGGTTGCTCTAGGCACATGACAGGCAATAGATCCTTTCTTGAAAACTTCACTACATTCAATGGAGGATATGTTGCCTTTGGAGATAATCCAAGAGGAGGTAAGGTTTCAGGGAAAGGTAAGGTTACAGGAGGTAAGTTAACCTTAGAAGATGTATACTATGTGGATCAACTCAGATACAACCTGATGAGTGTGTCTCAGGTGTGTGATAAAAAGCTTTTCACTCTGTTCAGTGACACAGAGTGCATGATTCTTTCTCCAAAGTTTGTAGTTGATGAGAGCTTTATTTTACTAAGAACATCTAGAAAAGATAATGTTTATTGTCTGGACTTAAATGGTATGCCATCAGAAGTTGTGAACTGTCTGTTTTCAAAAGCTTCAATGACTGAATCCTCTCTCTGGCATAGAAGGATGGGTCATATGAACATTAAGACCATGAACTTACTTGTCAAAAATCAATTGGTCAGAGGTCTTCCCCCAAAAGAGTTCACACTTGATGATCATTGTGTAGCCTGCCTCAAAGGCAAGCAACACAAGGCTTCTCACAAATCAAAGACAATAAACACTATCTCTGCTCCTCTTCAATTATTGCACATGGATTTATTTGGACCTACCAATGTAATGAGTATAGGCAAGAAATCATACTGTCTTGTGATAATAGATGATTATTCTAGGTTTACTTGGGTTTTCTTTCTAAGAACAAAGGATGAGACAAGTGGACTGATCAAACCCTTTGTAAAGAGAGTTGAGAATCAGGTGAACCTTAGAGTGAAAGTCATTAGATCAGACAATGGGACTGAGTTCAAAAATGCTGATTTGAATTCCTTTTGTGAAGAAAAAGGTATTGAAAGACAATTCAGTGCTCCTAGAACTCCTCAACAGAATGGAGTTGCTGAGAGGAGAAATAGGACACTGATTGAGGCTGCAAGAACCATGTTAGCAGATTCTAAATTACCAATCACTTTTTGGGCAGAAGTAGTTAACACTGCCTGCTATGTACAAAACAGGGTTCATGTAGTCAAGTCCAAGGGAAAAACACCTTATGAACTTTTCAAAAACAAAAAGCCTTTCATAGGTTTCTTTGTACCTTTTGGGTGTCCTTGCTCTATCTTAAATACCAAAACTCACCTAGGGAAATTTGACAGCAAATCTGATGATGGTTTCTTTGTGGGATACTCAATACAGAGCAAAGCAGTTAGAGTATTTAATACTGTTTCTAGAACAATTGAGGAAAGTGACAATGTCAAATTCAATGAACATACTCCCAATGTGCATGGGACTGGTCCAGACTGGCTATTTGACATTGATTCACTCACTAACTCTTTGAATATGAGCAATGCAGTTGATACAGGTCCTATTTTCAAAGAGAAGGAGACAGACACACCTTTTGTTCTGTTTCCTCCATCCACCATCAGTTCAGAATTGAAAGAATCAGAGACTAAAGTACAAGAGGATGCTTCAGAGCACCAAGAAGGAGACAAGGAGACTGAAGAGGCTCCACAGCTTGAAAGCAATGAGCTTGGAGATACAAGTGAAATCACTCAACCAGATGTCTCAGAATCTGATCCTGATGATTCAAATTTAGGGGAAATCCTAGCTGAAGAACCCCTACACCTGACAAGAACTCAAAAGAATCACCCTGCTTCTCAAGTGATTGGAGATGTGGCCTCTCCTATGATTACAAGGAAGCAAAGCAGAGAAGCTGGATATGTGAATACTCATTCTGGGATGTTGTCATGCTTTCTTTCCCAGAATGAACCAAAGAAGGTGTTAGATGCCATGAAGGATCCAAGCTGGATAGAAGCTATGCAAGAGGAATTACTGCAGTTTGTCCTACAACATGTTTGGGATTTGGTGGATCTCCCAAAAGGACACAGAGTAATTGGCACTAAATGGATATTCAAAAATAAGACAGATGAGAGAGGAATTGTGATCAAGAATAAGGCCAGACTAGTGGCACAGGGGTACACTCAGGAGGAAGGAATAGACTATGATGATGTATTTGCACCTGTAGCTAGAATTGAAGCCATCCGGCTATTCTTGGCTTTTGCATCTTACAAAGGATTCAAAGTCTATCAGATGGATGTGAAAAGTGCATTTTTGTATGGCACTATTGATGAGGAAGTCTATGTCTGTCAACCACCAGGGTTTGAAGACCCTAAATATCCTGACAGGGTTTGTAAGTTGAGGAAGGCACTGTATGGCCTTCATCAAGCACCTAGGGCTTGGTATGATACCTTGTCCTCCTATTTGTTGGAAAACAAATTTGAGAGGGGTGTCATTGATAAGACTCTATTCATCAAGAGAACAAAGACTGATATGCTGTTAGTGCAGATCTATGTAGATGATATCATCTTTGGTTCAACAAAGGAAGACATGTGCAAGGAGTTTGAAAAACTAATGCACAAGAAGTTTAAAATGAGTTCTATGGGAGAACTAACTTTCTTTCTTGGTTTGCAGGTCAAGCAGAAAAGAGATGGTATATTCATCAATCAATCCAAATATGTAGCCACAATGCTTCAAAAGTTTGGAATGAATGATGCAAAACCAGCAAGCACACCAATGGAAACTCACAAACACCTCACTGCTGATGTTGAGGGGGAGGAAGTTGATGTTCATCAATACAGATCCATGATTGGATCATTAATGTATCTTACAGCTTCTAGACCTGATATTATGTTTGCTGTTTGTGTGTGTGCTAGGTTTCAGGTTAGGCCAAAGGAGTCACATTTACATGCAGTCAAGAGGATATTCAAATATCTCAAGGGTCAACCTAAATTGGGACTTTGGTATCCATATGACAATTCTTTTGACTTGATGGCCTACACAGATAGTGATTATGGAGGAGCAAACCTGGATAGAAAATCAACATCAGGAGGATGTCAGTTTTTAGGAGGAAGATTGGTTTCTTGGCAATGCAAGAAACAGACCACTGTTTCACAATCAACAACTGAGGCTGAATACATAGCTGCTTCTCAATGCTGCTCACAAGTCTTATGGATTCAGAATCAGATGCAGGACTATGGTCTTTCTTTCTTGCAGACACCTATATACATTGACAACAACAGTGCTATTAGCATTGTGAATAATCCTGTCAAGCATTCCAAGACCAAGCATATAGAGATTAAGTACCATCTTATCAGAGATTGTAATGAAAAGAAGCTAATTCAAGTTCAGAAAGTCCACACTGATGATCAATATGCAGACCTTTTCACAAAAGCCTTTGATGTAGGCAGGTTCATATTCTTGGTCACAAGTGTTGGAATGATGAACTCTGAATAACCCTTCTTCTTGTCACAATTATTCTTGTACTATCTCTGTATATCTTTCCTTTCGTTTATTTTTTTGTCAATGATGATAAGCTCATTAATGTGGCAGATGGCATTTCAGAAAGCTCACAAGCAGAAGGATGGAGGTCTCATTATCAATTTCAGTACAGCAGTCCCTGGAGTGAAATGCTTGTTTTTAATAAGTTTTTAACACTGCTTGCATATTCGCCCATTAACACTGCTAGTCATTCACCCATTAACACTGCTAGTCATTCGCCCATTAACACTGCTAGTCATTCGCCCATTAACACTGCTAGCACAATCGCCCATTACCACTGCTTATGCATTTGTGCTTTACTCCTGCTCACACACACGCTTGTTAACACTGCTAGTTATTCTGACTAATGACTAAGGTTTTACCACTGCTTTTAACTAAGCTGATGTAATTACCACTGCTTTTGACTAGTACATGTGTTTACCACTGCTTTTAATCCAATGCTGTCATTACCACTGCGGGTATTCTTTACCACTGCTTTTAAGTTAGTTTGACGAATACCACTGCTAGTGTTCATTACCACTGCTTATTTGACCTAGCCAACTTTGTGTTCGTTAACACTGCTAATGGTAGTTACCCCTGCTCTAAAGTGTAGTATATAAGCCCTAACTTGACCGCCTTTTTCATTAACGGCTATTCTACACTTTTGCTCTCAAAAACGTTTGCAATTCTTCGATTAATTCTCTCTCAGTGTTCTTGTATTCGTGATTTACGAACGGATTTCATCATCTGATTAGGTTTTCTTCATCGATTGCTAATGGCTTCATTGACGTTTGTCAAAGATCATAACAAGGTTGGATATCTGTCCAAGAGTGGGGATTCTGGAGGATTCGAAGATATAGTCGATTTCTTGGCATCATCTTACATTGCGTATGCTGCGACCATCAATCCTAAAATCTACATTCAACATATGCAAGACTTCTGGTCGAATGCCGTTGTCTAGGAAGTCGATGGAGTCAAACGCATTCAAACCACTATCTGTGGTCTGTCACTCACTCTTACCCCTGCAAAGATCAGACATCATCTACAACTCAATGATGAAGGAGGTATCTCTATGCTCTCTACTCGAACCATCATGGAAAATCTTTTGAAAATGGGGTATACAGGCTCCAAAACCTCTTTGAAATATCTTAAGGGTAAGTTGTGCCCTCAATGGAGATTTTTTGTGCATACCCTATTGCACTGCTTTTCAAAGAAAACCACTGGTTTTGGTGAGTTTAGCAGTACTATGGCTTCTGCCTTGGTCTGTCTAGCCACAAATCAGGTTTTTAACTTCTCACAGATGATTTTTGATGATCTTGTGTACAATCTTGAGAACATTCCAAATTCTAAAATTAAAACATTTTTCATGTTCCCAAGATTTGTCCAAGAAGTGATAACTAAAGAATTGACGGCTGTACCAACTCATGGAGACATCTATAAGAGCTCTGCTCTTGGTCATAAGGTGTTTTCCAATATGAATAGACCTGCAGATGGCTCTAATGACCAATTCACTCCATTGTTCTCTACAATGATGAGAGTGAACCACCCCCTAGGTGAGGCATCAGGCTTGCAGCCTACACAACCAAGCATTCCCTTTGATGACCTACCCACACCTATCACAGATACAATCCCACAATCCCTTGACAACACCCCCACCCCAACACTTCAAAAATATCAAAGAAAGAACAGAGGAGCTCCTTCCTCCTCTGGTTCTAAACCTCATGAGCCTATAAGCCAACAGTTGGAGCACTCTCCTTCTGATTCTACCCAAAGGGATACCCCTGGAGTGCAGCCCCACTCAAGTATAAAGAAGGTGCCCTCTAAGGAGAAGGATGGGCATGTGGTTGGTGAGGCTCAAACTACTGATGTTGCACAAGGTGTGCATCAGGACAGTTTGAACATAAGTAAGACCCCCACCACGGCAACTCCTAGTGAGAAATCACAGGGAGGACCCAGGTGCCAAGAAACCAAGGGGACTTCTAGTGCTTCAGCAAGGCTGAAGACTAAAGTCAAAAAGCTCAAAGATCCAGTAATGGAGGTTAACACTTCTAAACCTGGTGAGGGCAGATTTTCACAAAATGAATTGATGAAAAACTTTCGTACCATTGCCAAGGACTTGAAGGCTTTTGAGAAGAACTTCTTTGTCCATGATGAGAAACATGGCTCTCATGCAGCCAGACTTGATACATTGGAGGAGTTGGCAACTGCACAGCATGATATGCTCAAGCTACATGAAGCACAGTTGGTGAAGCAAGCCAAGGTCATTCAAGCTCAGGGTGCTTCCATTGCATCCATGAAGGGTACTATTAGAGCTCTGAGGAAGATATAATACTTTGGTTGCATTCACAAAGGGGGAGAGAAGATCTGGAGTTAAGAGGGAGTCAGTGTATGAAAAAGAAGTTGTGAATGAACCAGGTGTTGAGATGGAAACTGAAGCCAAGGGGGGGGGGAACAGAAAGAGACTGGTACAGGGGATGTGACTGTGAATGAAGAGACTCAGGCTGAAGATGAACCTGTAGTTCATATTGCTGAACCAGAGATTAATGAAGATGATCTAACCATTGCCAAACTGCTAGTGAAACTGCCTGAAGTAGTCAAACCTACCAAGGGTATAGTCTTCAAAGAACCAGAGGTTGTGAAACAGATTGATCTTTCTGTTGTTTATAAGAGCAAAGGAAAAGAGAAGGTGATTGAAGAAGCAGAGTCTGATTCTGATACTGAAATAGATGAGGCTAAGAGGAAGATTATGGAATATGAAGCTTCAGAGGCTCTTGCTAGAAAATTAAGCCTGGAGGAGCAAGAAAGAGTAAACAAGGAGGTGGAAGAAAGAAAGAGGAAAGCTGATAAGAAGAAGCCTGTGAAAAAGACTCAGAAGAAGTCAATTTCAAAAGAAGAGACTGAAAAGAGGAGGATCATGGTGAGGTATTTATCTAGTGCTCTTGGAAAACCATTCCAATTCTTTTCCAGGTGGACTCTAGGAAAAATAGAGAACAAGTATAATGTCACCAGAGAAGCCATGCATCTGGAAGCCTTGGAAGAACAACAAGTTGAAACTGAAGATGTGGCACTGGTTCAAAGGAAGAGGAAGAGAGATCAGCTTGAAGAACAGGTTACTACTGAAGGTAATCCTGATCCTGATGTGCAAAAGACTAAGGAAATTGTGGATGTTTCTGAGAAACAAAGTATTCAAGTTATTGAGAAGAAGGAAGAACCTGTAAAGAAAGCTGAGGTTGCTGAGAAAACTGTTGAGAAGGAGGTTGAAGTGCCTAAGCAGATAGAGGCACAATCATCAAAAGTAGTAAGAAAGAAGTCTGTAGCTAAAAAGCCAAAGATGAGCAAAGAGATGGAAAAACCTTCAAATATCTCCATGTGGATATACTTTGATAATAATCAGATAGATTATTTCAAGGTATTCAGGAGTGATGGAACTAATGAAGTGTTTGCAAGTGAGATTGGGATCTTCAGAAAGTTGTCCAAAAGTGATCTGAAGAAGATGTATGAGATAGCTTGCACTAAAGAGATTGAAGATTTTGAGGAAGCAAGGCTGCTTGTAGAAGACTTGAAGATTATGTTTGCTTTCTCTCAAACAAAAGCAGAACTCAAGAAGAAAGGTAAAAGAGATCAGAATGACAGCATTGGTGAAGGAAAGGTTATTTCCTGGAACACCTATGAAAATAGGGTGTTTTCAGTGACTTTTGAGAAAGGAAGAATGAGTTTCTTTCTGATGGATAAAAGATATGATTTTGAACCAATCATGATGGGAAGTATGCTGGAAGTGAAGAAGAAATCAGAAAATCTGTCTGAGTTTGATAAAGAGTTGATTGGAAGGTTGAGAGAACAGTTGCTGGAGTTGAATGCTCATTATTTTGATGAAGAAGTGATAGAGCTAAAGCAGAAGAAGGTTATTGGTTGGGGAGTTGATCAAGATCTGAGATATGTTATACAGTTTGATGATGGATCAGAACTGTGTGATGCTGAATGGGAAAATGTCTTGGATGAGTGCACAAGGGAGAATTTGAAAGAGATGTATGAACACAGATGCACTGTGATCAAAGTAGCTGTAAATGACAGAGATAATCCTGATCAAGCAAAGAAGAGGAAGTTTGCACTAGAGTGTTTGTTTTGGTTATTTGAACCATTCAGACTTCTAGGTGTAAAGAACTCAACATGTGAAGATGTAAAGGTATGGAGGTGGTTTGAAAAGTGCAGAGTTTACAGTTTGAGCATCAATGATGAAGAAATGGAGTATTATTTTGAAGAATGTGAAACTGATGCTCTAGATATTCAGAGGTTGCAAGGTATGATGAAGGTGAATCTGAGTACAAAAGGTGAACCTACAAGAGCTGCAAGATTGTTGGTGAAGAAGATGCATACTTATCTGAAGATCAGACTCACAAACTTAGCTCCTCATGCTGAGAAGTTAAGTTTAGGGGGAGATTGTTGAGTCTGATACTTTACCACTGCTACTTTTGAAGGTTACCACTGCTGGCTTTGGTGTGTTACTACTGCTATTGAAGATTGGAGGTTACCACTGCTTGTATGAGAGGAATGAAGATTAACACTGCTGTACCAGATTACCACTGCCCTTTGCAGATTACCATTGCTGGTTCTGAGTTAACATTGCTTATGTTTTTACCACTGCTATCAGAAGAAGATAAGGAAAGGATTGCGATGACTTGAAGATATAGACAAGATACGATATGCTTGGAGATATTTTAGAGATTATCTTGTAAATCTAGTTTCCTTATTGTATTCTTATAATCCGTATATATAGCTGGTAGGTTTTCATTGTTAGATACAAGTTTTTGATAGCTTTTGTGTTAGAATTAAGAGCCTCAAGATTGTTCTTGAAATCCCTGCAATAGAGAAGTATTGCACGTCTATTTTGAGCCTGTTCAAACAGATTGGGGCTTGTAGTTGTAATCATTAAGCTATTGAGATAAATATACACAGTTTATTAAAATTCATTGTTCTGTTCTATAATCAAAGTGTTATTCCGCAAACTTCTTTGATTAAGTATTCTGTTCTTGATATTGATATTTAGATCCTGTCAACCTTCTTGCCCTTGCCCTTGCCCTTGATGTTTTCACGAACTTTGGGTGCACTCTGGGTGGTCTGAACTGGACCTTTTCCTTTTCCGGTGCCTCCATGCCCATGCTTCTTCTTTACTCCTCCGTCCCTTACCATCAGCACATCCTTGGTTTTGTTCTTGGCCCCCATATTCAACTCAGCAGTCTTAAGCATGGAGTGCAATTCGGCTATTGTCTTCTCCATGTTATTCATGTTGTAGTTGATTACAAAAGGCTTGTAATCTTCTGACAGTGAGTTGAGTATAGTATCCGTTGCTAGCTGCAACGGAACTAGGTGACTGAGTCTCTCCAGGTGATCCATATGCCGTTTCATCTTCATCACATGGTCACTCACTGAGGTCCCCTTGATCATCTTGCACTCGTTAAATGCCTTCGTGGCATCGTAACGTTCTGTGCAAGCTTGAGTTTGGAACATGTCCCTCAACTGGCGGATCATGTCATAGGCATTTGTGTTTATGAGCCCTGTTTGCAAATCTGGGCTCATAGTTGCAAGGATGAGACAACCGACATCCAACAAATCAGCTGAATGCTTCTTGTGAGCATTTCTGGCAGCAGCCGGGGCATTTGCTGGAGGGGCCTCCCCCATAGGCTCTTCAAGGACATACCATTTCCTTTCGTGTCTGAGCACAATCATTAGATTGCGCTCCCAGTCAAAGAAATTAGAGCCGGTGAGTTTATCCTTCTCAAGGATGGAGCGGAGGGAAAGATTATGTGTGTTGGTAACTGTGTTTGCCATCTACACATTTGAAAACTTTGGTTTTTAGCAACTGTGAATAGACTAATTTCCAATAAAAATCAATAAACCCTTAAATGATCATTTTATTGGACTAGGATCCTTATTTCATACGCCCTGATGTGCGTAATGTTCTTGCTCCACCAGGCCCACGTATTATTTCGGTAGGTAAGGACTTTTACCAATCACATCTAACTGACATGACTCCTAGATCTTTTCGGGACAACGGTAATTACTCGTACATGTTTCAGTCCCTCTAAGTGCTTTTTGGCCCGGTACCACCCGGTGAGCTTAACAGAACCAAAATAGATCTCACCATTTCGGGATTCGGACACTTTACTCTGGCCGGTACCACCCGGAGATAATTCGCAGAGTCTTGTTAATCCCCTCCAGCTTCGGTTTGAACGTGGACATTCAAGGTGTACTCACTTATAACGCCCACGTACCTTACACCAGAGGTGTCCCTAAATGGGTTGCACTACTGATCTATGATTTTTCGGGGTGTTTAGTTAATTTCTTGAAAAACCTTTTAATGTCCAGTTATTTAGAAAAATTGTAATTTTTAGAAAACTGATTGTTTAAACAGAAACTGATGTTTAAACTAACTGTTTCAAACATACACTGTTTTAAAAGTAACTGTTTTAAAAGACTCTTGCTAATTAAACTAACTGTTTTAAAAGTATACTTGCTAATCGAAACTAGATGTTTTGATAGCATGCTAGTTGACCAAAACTAACTATTTTGTCAACTTGCATTTAAACAATTTTATTGGTTTTAAATAAAATCTACCGTTTTAAAAGGTTTTGAAAAACAGACAATTTTAATTATAAAAACTTATTCGTTCTCATGATTTAGTCTAGTTTTAAAATTCTCTCTTATTTTAAAAACATATACTATCACGAAACCAAAAACAACCACGCAGTTAATAATTATAAGCACACAGATAATTATAGCAACACGTAGTTTAAAACTTAACTAATTATAGGTTTGCCAACTTTTATTCCTAAGGAACAATAATGACCTATTTTTCTAAAGTATTTCTAACACCTCGTGTGGCTCTCACTGGCTCCGGCATCTTTGTTAGGACTCCAGAAAAGAAAAATTGGGTTTTTCTTGCGTAGCTCCCACTGGCCTTCGGCATTCTTGATGGAACTCCAAAAGAAAAGTAAAATATCTATTCTATGGTCATTATTACAAAAAGGGTGTTGTAATTGGCACGCATGCCTCCCAGAAAAATCCAAAAGGTCTAAGTTGGCAAACACTATAATAGACGTATACGAGAGCAAGTATATATACTTAAGCAACCGCGTATTTATATATATTAAACAATATAATAAAGTGATAACCCTAGATCTGTTAAAAATTATATCATCTCATTTTCCGCAAAATCTGGTTTAAACTGATTTATAAAGACAACCTGCTTTATAAATCTGAGTTTTATAAAACAATAATAATTATAACCAATAATTCTATTTTATAAAAGAAACCAATTTTATAAGATATTTGTCTTTTATCCATAACTATATTAAAATTAATTTTACTTTAAAAATATTAAGACAGGTTTAAAACATAATTGGATAAAAATAACAAGTCCCCTTTTTGGGCCATAATCTTGGTCCAACATCTGGGTCTCGGGCCCATTACCAAACTGGTAACTTTTTGGGCCTCTTGTGTTATCGAAAAATTGTTGTGAGTCGAAACTTTAGTCTTTTGTTTGGTTTGGGCAAAAAGGTCACAACCGTGATTACTTGGTAACATCAGCAGCAATCGGCCGCCGATGTTCCCGATACTGTTGTTCGTGGCATGACCCTACGCTTGCAAACACTGCTCGCAACAACCATTATTGGTCACTGCTCGCTGCGCGAACCACTGGTTCTAGGTCGTGGTTTGACAGCAGCAGCATAAAACCACCACCACCATCTTTCGCGGCGCGAAACTTGTCGATGCAACAGCACCGCCATCGCCACCACGCGCCACCTCCAGTCGCCGCCGATTGGCAGCAGCCGCTGCCGCTGTTGCCACCAATGGTCAATCGACGACGGTGATTAGCGCACCACCACCGTCGCCGTGACCGGCGGATTGAACCAAAAACACCATCGCCACCATCGCTCCTCCCGTTAGCGGCGGTGGTGGCTTCGACCTCCACAAGAAACAACGCCGCACACCACCGCCACCAAGGTGGCCTCTGGTGGCTGCGGTTTCAGATCAATCGTCCTCCGCCATCGCTTGGCACGGCCGTAAGGCAGCCGGTGGTGGTTCATGCATAGTGGCGGTGGCCAACGCCACCCACAGGTGGCCATCAACCACCACCATCGCTCCTGCCGGGCGACGGCAGTCGTAGCGCGAGGCCACCACCACCGCCACCATCTAGCGATCGAGAATAACAACACCACTGCCGCCACCACGACGTGTGGTGTGGCTGGTGATCAGGAAGACAGTCAAACGCCGCCACCACGACGTGTGGTGCGGCTGCCGGCGAGGAGGAAACAGGGGAAGGGGGGAACGGCCACCACCGATCTGGTGGAGTGGCCTTCGGTCGTCGGTGTTCGCGGCCACCCTTCGCCGCTGCCACCGTTGTTGATTGCCACCGATCTGGTGGTGATCAAGTGACGATTTACAGCCACGACCACCACCTTCCGCCGCTACCACCGTACTGTGGTGCGGTCTGGTGGTGCGGTCGGCGTTCGTTGTTCGTGCGGCTAAAGTCTACCGTTGATCGGCTTGGTGGTTCGGTCAGCTACCTGCCGCCGTTCCACCGCCGGTCATCGGTTACGATTTCGATAAACATAAAACTTAAATAAAAATCAGATTTTTAATGAAAATTGAGATGCAAAAGCAATTTTAAACGGATCAGATAAGCAATTTAAAAAAAATAAGAACGAAAAGCTGTGGCTCTGATACCACTGTTGGGTTTTTCTGTGATCCCCGAATCAAACTGATACGAAGAACATTAAACTTGCGGAAGCGATTTGTAACACCCGAAAAATTGTTGAAATAAATAAAGAATAAAGAAGAGGGAAAAAAATAAATCATACGAAATTATGGGGTTAAAAGTGAAAAGAGGGGAAAAGAATAAGGGTGATGATTGTAAAAGGCAGGGACTTCTTTTGCCAAAAGCAAAATAAGTTTAAATTTTGAAAGTGCAACGTTGTGGAGCTAGTTTTTAGCGGCAGTAGTTGTAATCTTGTTTGGAGTTCAATTAGTTAGCAATTAAGTGAGATTTTATATTCTCTCGATTCGTATTATCTCGTGAATTAAACTCTCTCCAAATTTGAAAGAAATGATAGAGAATTGAAAGAGAAATTTTGTTGTGAAACAAGTAAGGTTCTAGCGAGATTTATAGAGAATCGGTCGAGGTTCGGGTAGCGTTCGTTTGATATTCAAGTAACGATTCAAGGTAAATTCGTTATGAAATTCGACGAGTTATATGTTTGAATTTGGTTTTAGTTCTTCTTTCGTTCGACGTCGTTTTAAAGGTTTATAATTCGTCGTACTTTTCGAAGTATAGACGAAGAGTTTGTTGAAGCAACGGGTCTAGATGTCGGGTTTACGGAACCCAAATTCGAGTATAATTGTTGAAGTTGGAACGGTATATTTTATAATATGTGCGAGTTTAATTTGGTCGTAACGAAAGATTTGTTAAAAGTAACGTAGAAAACCCGGATAAAATATCGAGATGTTATTTTGGTCGAGAAACCGATAGAACCTCGATTTAAGACGGGAGTTGTAGCGTAAATTGGGTTGTACCGTATCAAGTCTAGCGGTGGTGAACCTTGCCACCTTTGGACGGTTGGCAGCAAGATCTCGACATCACGTTGTCATAGAGGAGGCCATGCAATGAATTATATATATATATATATATATGTATTTTTAAATGCTCATTGTTTGGTGGCGTCTGTGTGTGCCAGAAAGAAGGTGAAAGATGGAGATGTATATATATATCTCCATCCATGTTATACTCTTATGCTATATATAAAGATGATTTATATAGCTAGATAATTAGTAAGCCTTCAAGATTATTTGAATGTTTGAAGATTATGATAGATAAAGTTGTCGTCGTAAAGATAATAAATGTTCAACGAACATTTTATTTGAGAAAGTTGGATGATTTATTTATATATATATATAAATAAATAGCTATGTCGACAAAAGGGAATGTCGAGAAAAGGTGTTTGAGAATTGATTCGTTTAGAGTTGGTTAAAAGATATTTTTAGCGTAACGATTTAAATTAAATATTTAATCGCTACGAAGATGCTTAGCAAGTTATTGTGGCTTATGTAGGATTGCGAGCAATCAAGTGACGTATAAGCCTACACGGTCCAGGTAAGTTTCATGTGATTTGAAACTGGGATACATACAATAGTATTGTGTGCAGTATTTTCATTTTTCAGTATGAAAAGTTTATGCAAATGTGATTTCAGATATGTTATGATGCGTTCATAATTGTTTAGTATTTTATCATGAAAGAGCATGCTAAGTGTTTACAGTTTTTAAAGCATGCTAAGTGTTTGCAGTGATGTATTAGATATGCATGTTAGCTTTGAATGATGCATGATCAGCCGAGCATGTGTGTGTGGGGTTAAGATGGTACAAGTATCTTGAGGGTACCTCTGTACATGGTTCGTCCAGATAGATAGTACATGTACCGCGAGGGTGCCTCTGTACACGGTTCGTCCAGATAGAGCTATGGCCTAACCAGTACATACTGCGGTCACTGTACTTGGTAAGGCAGATCAGATAGTTGACCCACATACCATGCCAGTTTAGTTGAGATCTCATATGTGTCAGTTGGATGCGTGCAAGATGTTGAAGAGTTTTCATGTATAAGCTTATTGATGTTCAATGTTGCTTTTAAACCTGTGTGTTTAAAGTATTTATATATGTATAATGTTTGTAGTTGAAAAACCATGAGCTTACTTAGCTATAGCTAATATAGTATGTATCTCAGGGTTTGAGAAAGCGAGCACCAGTAAGGACAAAGGATTGGCATGGGTTCTTCTTCAAGTTAGCTGATCATGATTTAAGATCTCGTGTTACGTTTTATGTAATAATTTATAGTTTATTACCTTGGAACTGTGTAAGTTTTAGTTGTTTAAGTCTTCCGCTGCGTTTGTTTGTAAGAAGATCATGATTTCAGTATCTATGTTTATGGTTTATATTAAGTCACAACCAGTGAAAATTGGGGTGTGACACGATTTTTGGATAAAAACCCGAAAACCACGATCGTTCGTTCTAATCTATTTTAAACGTTAATCTAAGAGGAATTTTATCTGGAAAGCTTGAGTTATAATCCACCGGTGATTGACCACACGAACGTTCCTCTAGCAGAACTGAAAAACCCGAACTGACCGAAAAACCGAACTAGTTTTGGGTTTGGGCGGCTCCGAATTGAGAGAGAGAGAGAGAGAGGAGGGATTTTTGGTGAAAACTGATTGGTCAAATACAAATTGAATTAAAGCCTATAAGGCTTTATTTATAAAGCTTTAAAAGGCAGTGTTTGTATCTAATCTAGTTTCCTTAATTATCTGATTTCTTTCTTTTTCCTAAAGAAAAAATATTCTAGATAATTATCTTTAATTAACTTGTTATTCTACTATATATTTATTTTACTAATAAATATATAATTTATCTAATTAATTAATAACCCTCAAACTTTGGGATTTCTGACTGAAATTACCCACCTGATTTATAATTGACTATTATAAATCCAACCTCTCCATTTCTGGGTTTTATTTAACCTGTTCGATTTATAGGTCCTCACAGGTGTGACCCTCAAGTGTCTTGTAACATTGGATGTGTAATTTACTGGTTTGTCAACTTATGCACATAATCACTAACACTATCCTCTCATTACCCTAGGGAACATAAGGATTTATAGTATATAGTGATGCTTCAAGATCTGGACTAGGTTGTGTACTTGTGCAATATGACAAGGTGATTGCATACGCATCAAGGCAACTAAAGGAAAATGAGAAGAAATATTCGGTCCATGATTTAGAACTCGCTGCAGTTGTATTTGCACTAAAGATCTGGCGACATTACCTTTATGGTACTTATTGCATCATCTACACTGACCATAAAAGCCTGCAATATTTGTTTAGTCAAAAAGACTTAAACATGAGGCAACAACGATGGATGGAATTGCTTAAGGATTACGACTGCGAAATTCAATATCATCCTGGTAAAGCTAACGTGGTAGCTGATGCATTAAGCAGAAAGGAACGCGAAAAGCCTTTACGGGTAAAAGCATTGAGAATAGATGTGATACTTGAATTTTTTGTAAGAATAAGAGAAGCCCAAACTAGTGCACTTACCGAAGAACACATTAAGAAAGAACATATGGTAGGACAAGAGAAATTCCTAGAAACTGATACCAAAGGATGTAAAAGATTTAATGGAAGATTGTAGATTCCATTAATGAGCGGGCAGCGGGATGTCTTGTTAAGTGATGCTCATAAATCCAAATACTCCATTCATCCTGGCATGGATAAGATGTATCAAGATTTGAAGTTATTATATTGGTGGCCCGAGATGAAAA
The DNA here is from genome assembly GCA_030169165.1 of Centaurea solstitialis. Lineage (NCBI taxonomy): Eukaryota > Viridiplantae > Streptophyta > Magnoliopsida > Asterales > Asteraceae > Centaurea > Centaurea solstitialis. The sequence goes on along the minus strand of CM058047.1, from coordinate 56,435,321 downwards.
AGGATGTTAGAAGATTTATCGAAAAATGTATGACTTGCCTTCAAGTAAAGGTTGAGCATCAAAAACCATTTGGAGAACTACAGCCATTAGAAATCCCAAAGTGGAAGTGGGACCACATCACAATGGACTTTGTGATGAAATTACCTCGAACTAAGAAAGGTAATGATTCCATTTGGGTAGTCGTTGATAGGTTAACAAAATCAGCTCACTTCTTGCCGATTAAAGAAACCTATACAGTAGAACGACTTGCAAGACTGTATGTTGATGAAATAGTTTCAAGGCATGGGGTACCTTTGTCAATAATATCAGATCGCGATAGCCGGTTTACATCTCATTTCTGGAAAAGTTTCCAGCAAAAACTAGGGTCGAACCTAAACTTGAGTACATCCTATCATCCACAAACCGACGGGCAGAGTGAACAAACCATTAGAACATTGGAGGACATGCTTAGAGCTTGTGTGATTGATCTAGGTGGTAGTTGGGATGACCACTTACCTCTTATAGAATTTTCATATAACAATAGTTATCACGCAAGTTTAAAAGCTGCACCATATGAAGCCTTGTATGGTAGAAAAATATCGAACCCCGGTATGTTGAAATAATCTTGAAAACAAAGGAATGACGGGACCAGAGCTAATTCAAGAAACTTCAGAAAAGGTAAAACAAATTCGAGAAAGGTTACATGCAGCTCAGGACCGACAGAAAAGCTACGCAAATAAGAGACGAAAGCATATTGAATTCCAAGTAGGGGATCGGGTTATGCTCAAAGTAGCTACGTGGAAAGGGTTAATTAGATTTGGAAGGCGTGGAAAGTTAAGTCCTCGTTATATAGGACCCTTTAAAATAACTCAAAATGTCGGAGAAGTGGCTTATCGATTAGAAATGCCAACTGAGTTGCAAAAGATACATAGTACCTTCCATGTATCAAACTTGAGAAAGTGTCTAGCTGAAGAAGAGATGAAGGTCCCACTCGGAGAGATTCGGTGTGAATGAAAGGCTAACATATGTGGAACAACCAGAAAGGATAATTGATCAAGCAATTTGAAGATTGAGAAATAAAGAGGTTCCGTTGGTTAAAGTACAGTGGAAATATCATAAAGGTCGTAATGCCACTTGGGAAAATGAGCAGGAAATGAGATCAAAGTTTCCCTATCTATTCTTAAGAAAGTAGATTTCGAGGACGGAATCCCTTATAAGGAGGGGAGTTTTGTAACAGCCTTTGTTTTTGATGTTTTGAAAATAATTAAATGAAACATATTAGTTGCTCTAAATTAGTATAATAATAGGTTGCTGAATGTTTTTTTTAAATAACTATTTATAAGTATTAACAAAAAGAAAGAAAGAAAGAATAAAGAAGCTATATATATATATATATATATATATATATATATATAGAGTGCTTAGTAAGAAAAAAGGGGCTGTTTGAAGACAGCCGGAGCTGTTCTATGGTGGAATAAAGGCTGTTTGTAAAAGTAGGAGCTGTCCTATGGTGGCATAAGGTGTGTAGGAGGAGAAGGCCACATTAATATGTGACTAACCTAGTTTCTAAGCACCTCATTTTCTAGTATAAATATGAGTCTTCTCTTATTAATTTCTCTTTTTACTTCTAGTTCCAGCAGAAAAAACACACACATACATACCACTTCATATCTTAGTGAGCAAGGAAGAGAAGATTAGCAAGTAAACTTAAGAGTTGCTAAGTTTTAAGCTTCAAATTACTAACTCCTAAGGTAATTCCTTATATTTTCTATTTTCTGTGATACATACTTAAGTTGCTAAATTTCATATACAACTCTCTAATTTTCTGCCTCAAACATGTTATTATGTTTAGTATGTTCATAATCTTGGTTATATGTGCATATTAATAAAAGAAAATAAGATCACCAATGATTACTACATATACATGAATTTTAACCATAAAAAGAATGGTTGGAATGATATATAGAAAGGTGGTATCATTGAGACGGTATTAACCGGGAAAAGGGTTGTAGAAATGATCCCGGACTCTTGACGAAGGGTCCAAAATAATACCGGAAAGTGTGACATCCACCGGTGGAAATTGGAATCTAAACGAAAGTGACTTACGTGAGCATCTTAACATGTTTGTTTTTATTACGAGGCTCTAAAATTCAGTATATGATTTTGATGTATAAATTTGGAATCACTAAGCAAATTTTGTTTAATAATTTAGTATGTATCGCAGATTAAGCTTTGGAGGTGGAGGTAGATAGTTCAAGGAAGCTACCAAGTTGTGACCTAGTCGAGTTTTTGTTTTGGTGTCGGTTTGGTTTGTATGAACTTAGTATGTGTTTTAGAAGCTTAGATGTTTTGTGTTGTAACTATGATCCATCATAATGGTTTTATATGAATAAGATTTTTATATTAATCGTTTCCGCTATTGTTCTTAAATGTGTTTCCTACATTTATTCAAAAAGAAAGAAAGTCCGTAACACCCTTAGTTGTGTCTCGGTTTAGAGACGGATTAAAGGGAAAAAAAAAGAGGGGTGTTACATTCTTCAACCCCATAATATTTGAGCTCATTTTAAAGATTTTAATTAGACGATTATAATTTATAATGATATAATTTGTAAAAAAGAACAAACCCTATAATTTTAATGTAATTTAGTCATTATAAGATTATGTATGTTAATATGATAAATGTATAAAATAAAAAATAAAAAAAAAGAGAGAATATAAAGTAAATTAAATGACTAACTATGAGAATATAAAGTGTAATTCAAGAATAACCCTAAACAGATTTTTAAAGAAATATAGATAGATAAGTATAGATAAACGCGTAAAATATTCAAGTTTAAGTTTTTTTAGATACATCATTGTTAAAAAATGTAGATACATATTTATGATATTTTACAATATTATTAATTTAAGAAATATTCAATACTGATTTTATTTTGAAAATTCAACGAGATAATTATAATGGTATAATTTGTAAAAAATGCATTTTATATTGCATTGTAGTTAATCTATGATAATGTATTTTAATATGTGTGTAAAATAAAAAATGAGAACATTAGGTATATTAAAGGGTATTTTAGTTTTTTTAGTTTTTTTTCCTTTGCCTTTTTGTTTTTCTAGATTTTAGAGTAAATTATGATTTATGTTCATATTGTCACTCTTTCTATCTTTTTATTTTCATTTTATACGCATATTATATTAGCCAATTAATGAAAATTTTAATTAGAAGTGGACTGAAATATGTATTCAATTTTATAAATGTATTCAGTTATGATATATTTATAAATTTGTCTGCATCAATTTTATAAAAACATTTTTCATTTTAAGTTAGGTTTGAAAGTTTTCTATGTTTCTTTTCTTATCTATGAAAGATAAAAGCCAAAAATTATTTATATTTGTTTATAAAAAATGTATCGATTTATATATATTTATTTAATCAAATACTTTTAATACGCATTAAAATAAAAAAATCTTTATAACACAATTATTATGTTTTTTTTCAAAATATAAATTTAGATTAAGATAAATGATATTTTTCATCTCTATAGTCTTTTGAATACTTCTACTTTCGTTCATGTAATTTAGAAATTATGATTATAGTTTTCATGGTTTATATTTCATGATTCATCTCAAACTAAGTTGGTCCTTAATAAAGATTATGGTATCCACTCGAAAATCCAATATTAAACTTATTGCCAAATGGTTCCATACATTTAACTCGATGGTTTGTTCAATAAGCAACCTACTCAAGATTTTTGTTGACTAATCTCACTTTTAAGATGGATCGAACACCCCAAAGTCATTCGATGTGTTTTCAGTTGAATTATACCATTTCATAGGGATTTCTTAAGTTTTTTAGTTAATTTCAAAAGACTTACGAATTTTTGATTGAAATCTTTTGTGTTTTCAAATACCCCCAAAGTACCCCCAAATGTTATTGTTAGCATGTACCCCATTCATGTTCACAAAAAATTCTACGCACGAAAATTGATAAGTAGGTGTAGAGGCGCAAAAAATAAATGGTTATCCAATTCGTCTGTAGAAATAACCGAAATTGGATTTTCTAAAAACCCCTTCTTTTATAACTGGTTTGCTTTTTTCATAACCGGTTTTTAACTTGTTAATCCATATGATTACGATGTATAAATTTGGAATCACTAAGCAAATTTTGCTTAATAATTTAGTATGTATCGCAAATTAAGCTTTGGAGGTGGAGGTAGATACTTCAAGGAAGCTACCAAGTTGTGACCTAGTCGAGTTTTTGTTTTGGTGTCGGTTTGGTTTGTATGAACTTAGTATGTGTTTTAGAAGCTTAGATGTTTTGTGTTGTAACTATGATCCATCATAATGGTTTTATATGAATAAGATTTTTATATTAATCGTTTCCGCTATTGTTCTTAAATGTGTTTCCTACACTTATTCAAAAAGAAAAAAGTCCGTAACACCCTTAGTTGTGTCTCGGTTTAGAGACGGATTAAAGGAAAAAAAATGGGGTGTTACATTCTTCAACCCCATAATATTTTAGCTCATTTTAAAGATTTTAAGTAGACGATGATTTATAATGATATAATTTGTAAAAAAGAACAAACCCTATAATTTTAATGTAATTTAGTTATTATAAGATTATGTATGTTAATATGATAAATGTATAAAATGAAAAATGAAAAAAGAAAGAATATAAAGTAAATTAAATGACTAACTATGAGAATATAAAGTGTAATTCAAGAATAACCATAAACGGATTTTTAAAGAAATATAGATAGATAAGTATAGATAAACGCGTAAAATATTCAAGTTTAAGGTTTTTTAGATACATCATTGTTAAAAAATGTCGATACATATTTATGATATTTTACAATATTATTAAATTAAAAAAATATTCAATACTGGTTTTATTTTGAAAATTCAACGAAATAATTATAATGGTATAATTTGTAAAAAAAATGCATTTTCTACTGCATTCTAGTTAATCTATGATAATGTATTTTAATATGTGTGTAAAATAAAAAATGAGAACATTAGGTATATAAAACAAATTAATTCTATATATATAAACACACACACACACACACAAATATTTCTGATATTTAATAATATGATTAAATCTAAAAATATGTAATACTTGATTCATTTCAAAGGTATTAGAAGACGATTATAATGATATAATTTGTAGAAAAAAAATGTATTTGTTACTTCATATTATTTCTTATATGATTTTTTATGTTAATATAATAAAAGTTTAAAATGAAACAAAAAAGTAAGAAATTAAAAAACTAAGTGATTTATTGTAAGGGTATTAAGTATAATTTATAAATTATAAAAATAAAAATTGACAAGTGCGTTTAGAAGAGATTGGTGAGGAATGGGTTGTACATTGCTTAAAAAGATTATATATTATTTCTTCAATATTTAAGTGTATTATCTCCTTATTACTATACCATACATTTAGGAGGAAAAAAAGGACTTTGACCCTACATTTTTCTTTATTTACAAAAATGCCATTGTTATAGTAAAAATAAAATAATAGTCAACCTTGCCTCTAAATTTTGCTTTAATTACAGATATACCATTGTAATGATAAAAAAATAAAATAAACTACAATTTTAGTCCTTTCGTTGATATTTTTAACAACATTCATCCCTAATCTTCTTACAATTGCTTTTTTCATCCCTATGGTTTTTATTTTCATTCCATGTTTACCGTCTATCCAATATTATTAAAGTAAGTGGTTATTTTGTCCAAAAAAATGTTTCATTAAATTACACATTTTGTCCTTATGTAGCCCATTCTTTATATTTTTTACTCTCAATTTACATAATTCACATTTATTACTTTTTACTTTATTTATTTATTTTATCAACACATTTTTTTATTGATTAATTATAAAGTATTATAACTTTAATAAAAAACAATCAAATAATTATATAACCTTACAATTACTAGGAAAGAATATTACTATACCATACAATTTGTAGAAAAAAACAAATGTGACCCTGTAAGTCGATTAAGTTACTAGACTGCAATCGTTGTTAAATGCAGGGAAAAAATAAATGTAACTGTGGAAATTGTTTAAATTACAAGACTGTCATGGTTGTAAATTACAAAATTGTCATTGTGGTTAAATTACAAGACTACGATTTTAGTCCCTGTTGTATGATATTTATAATAATTTTCGTCCATGCTCTTTAACAACGTTTTTTTTTTTTCATCCCAATGGTTTTTATTTTCATTCCATTTCCATCTCTACGTTCAACTTTTGTTAAATCAAATGGTTAACTTTAAAAAAAAAATTTGATTAAATTACATATTTGCTCATTATAGTAGACCATGCTTTATATTTTGTATTCTCAAATTACATAACTCACATTTTTTACTTTTTACTTTATTTATTTTATCAATGTATTTTGTTTTATTGATTTATTATAAATTATTGTAACTTTATACAAAAAAATAATCATATTCCCCTATTCACCTTCATTTATTCACCACATCTAATTTTTATTTGTTACAATTTTTATTAATGAAAGTTAATAAATAATTAAATATTGATGACCAAATGGACAACTAATAACGTTACCCACCAAACAAATAACTAAAATAATAAATGTATAACTTAATCTTTTTTAAAGCTTTAGCTTAACATTTCTTAAAATTAATATTTTTATTTATTCTATTTTACTTCTTATGATAAAATCTGTGACAGTTTATAATACGATGTGAAACCCAGGCTCTTAATACCTAGTTATAATACAATATAGATATTGAATAATAAAATTTTGATCCTTGTGGTTCTCATTCATTATTTTCAAGTTTAGTCCTTCTACGAAACATTATTATTTTGGGTACTATGGTTTCCATTTGTTTTATTGTGGTCCCTATTATTAACTATCGTTAAAAAAAAAAAAATAGTTAGCTTAAAGGGTATTAGTTTTTTTAGTTTCTTTTTTTCCTTTTCCTTTTTGCTTTTCTAGATTTTAGAGTAAATTATGATTTATGTTCATATTGTCACTTTTTCTATCTTTTTATTTTCATTTTATACGCATATTATATTAGCCGATTAATGAAAATTTTAATTAGAAGTTGATTGAAATATGTATTCAATTTTATAAATGTATTCAGCTGTGATATATTTATAAATTTGTCTACATCAATTTTATAAAAACCTTTTTCATTTTAAGTTAGGTTTGAAAATTTTCCATGTTTCTTTTCTTCTCTATGTAAGATAAAAGCCAAAAATTATTTATATTTATTTATAAAAAATGTATCGATTTATTTATATTTATTTAATCAAATACTTTTAATACGCATTAAAATAAAAAAAAACTATAATACAATTATTATGTTTTTTCAAAATATAAATTTAAATTAAGATAAATCATATTTTTCATCTCTATAGTCTTTTGAATACTTTTACGTTCGTTCATGTAATTTAGAAATTATGATTATAGTTTTCATGGTTTGTATTTCATGATTCATGTCAAACTAAGTTGGTCCTTAATAAAGATTATGGTATCCACTCGAAAATCCTATATTAAACTTATTGCCAAATGGTTCCATACATTTAACTCAATGTTGTTCAATAAGCAACCTACTCAAGATTTTTGTTGACTAATCTCACTTTTAAGATGGATCGAACACCCCAAAGTCATTCGATGTGTTTTCAGTTGAATTATACCATTTCATAGGGATTTCTTAAGTTTTTTAGTTAGTTTCAAAAGACTTACGATTTTTTGATTGAAATCTCTTGTGTTTTCAAATACTCCCAAAGTACCCCTAAATGTTATTGTTAACATGTACACCATTCATGTTCACAAAAAATTCTACCCACGAAAATTGATAAGTAGGTGTAGAGGTGCACAAAATAAATGGTTATCCGATTCGTCTGAAAAAATAACCGAAATCGGATTTTCTAAAAGCCGTTTCTTTTATAACTGGTTTGTTTTTTTCATAACCGGTTTTTAACTTGTTAATCCACCGGCTTTTTGACCGGATATTTAACTGATTTAAACCCGTTTTTTAAACAAATTTTCACCGGACATCCGTTTTTTCTCTTTCTTCTTCTTCTTCTTCTAATGGGCCATGAACATGATCCCAATAAAAAGCCCAAAGCCTGATCAAATGGGTTGAGCCCACCCTCCATTGTGAATTTTAAAAATTGTCACTTCTTATTCTATAAATATACTTGGTAAATTACCAATTTCATCCATCTGGTTATATGAAAGTATGGGTTGGGTCCCTCAAACTATATAAATATACTTAGTAAATTACTAATTTTATCCATGTGGTTATATGAAAGTATGGGTTGGGTCCCTCATCTTTAATGTGTTAATCTTAGCTTCGTTAAAAGAGTATTTTAGTTACCTTAAATATATATATATATAGAGAGAGAGAGAGAGAGATATAGAGACAAAGACAGAGACGGAGACGGAGAGAGAGAGACAGGGGAGAGGGGACGAGAGAGAGAGAGAGAGAGAGGAGAGAGAGAGAGAGACGGAGAGGAGAGAGAGAGGGGGAGAGAGGAGAGAGAGAGAGGGGAGAGAGAGAGAGAGAGAGAAGAGAGACAAAGAGGGAGAGGGAGAGGGAGAGGGAGAGAGAGAGAGAGACGAGAGAGAAAGAGAGAGAGAAAGGTGGGTTCATACGAGAACCATATCAATTTAAGAAAACGTGAAGACGAATCTCAAGCCACACATCTTAGGTTACGGTGGACGTGATCACGGAGGATTGACGCTATTCATGGGAGGGTAGAGATTAATACGGGGGGGGGGGGGGGGGGGGACCGGTCAAAGCCGTTTTTATTAAGGGTAGAACTTCGTTCTCGCGTTTTCTTAAAAAGTTATTTTACTCATTTAAACCTTTCTCTCTCTCTTTCTATATATATATATATAAGTTTTGTATTTCTATAATGGATACCTCTTTTTTGATCATATTCTCAGGCTCACACCAAAACACACAATAGAGCATCTCTAACACTATCTCTATTATTTTTTTGAAGCTTGAAGTTTTTTTTTCATTTTCACACAATGTTTTACTATTTAGGGAGTTTAGCAATTGTTGAAAAAAACTTTCTAAATCTAAAAATTTATTAACTACCATATTACATGAGGCTACGTTTGGTACATGGGACAGAACAGGACAGAACGAAAAAAAGCTTATTATCCCACGTTTAATAGAGATAGAGATTAGGAAGTGATTATCATTGCAAATAATAGAGATAGAGATTAGGAAGTGATTATCATTGTAAATATGTAAATTATATTGTTTTTATTGGTTTCCATATATTGTGGAACTAAATGTATCTCTATTAACGTTTGGTGTAACATAGGACAAAACAAGAACTCACTTGAAGAAATTAGAGTGCTCAAAGCAAGCCTACGCTCTGTATACATTAACATGGGATAACATCATAGGATTTCGGTAAATACGTCAGCCACCTCCACTTCCTCTTCCACTACAACAACCTCTTCCATTACCTCTACAACCACCATTGGCTACCGACCACCACAATCTATCACCACCTACGCAACCACCGTGGGTCACCAACCACAACTATCCATCGCCACCTTTGACACTGCCACCACGGTCCACAACCTCCTCTATCACAACAACCTCTTCCACAACCTCCACAACCATACCACACCACCTTTTATCTCATCCACCTGCTCATCTATAATAACCTCCTTCACCACCTCCATAGCTACCGTCTACCATTGAACTTCAATATTCATTGTTACCACTACTATCATTGTGGGCCATCTCATCTCTACCATAACCACCACCGTCATCGAATGCTACTCCCCACCACCACCATCGACTACCATTACCGCTAACACTACCCACCATAACCACTACTTCCACTACATTAGCCACAAGCCCACAACTACCTCCTCCATCATTGTCAACTGCTAGCACCACCACTATCCACCATGTAAGTCAAGAAAAATAAAAACTAAAATTTCTGTTTGTACAACGTATTACAAGTTGAGATGCACAATATGTGCATGTTATGCCCTCTCCATGTCATCTGATTGATTGTTAGTCAAATTAAGAACCTGCATGAAATATTTCAATTAAAATCTATCTAGTTCAATTCACGTACAGCTATCCTCTTAAAGCATACTGTACAAACAAGAATGAAGCTATCTCTGAAATAATTAGAAGATAAATGTCTTGATTTGAAGCTGAAAATTTAATTAAATAGAAAAACAGTTCAGAAGAAGCAGGTATTGCATACACGGATTCATCTTCAGGATGGGATATATATGACTAGCAGGACATTTCTCTATTGCAGCTGCTATAGAGAAATTATCCATGCATCATTATACCAACAACTCCAAATGAGATAGAAGTTCCACTATTTGTCGGACACGCCACCCTTTTCTATATGAAGTATTGGTTCATATAGGTTGATGTGCTCTTCAAAAAAGATCTTGAAAATTAATGCGTTTCTTTTTTTAAACTTAGTTTGTTTGACCTCAAAAGTCAAACTGTATGATCCCGGTAAAGAAGATTGAAGAAATGGCTCATTGCCCTCATTCTATTGATTTGCCTCCTTTAAATAATACAATTAGTTCCACAATATATGGAAACCAATAAAGACAATATAATTTACATATTTACAAAGATAATCACTTCCTAATCTCTATCTCTATTATACCCCCGCAGTCGAAGCGGGAGGAGACCGAATGCTGAAACTGGACCTGAAGTCTTCAAATAGTATACGTGGAAGTCCCTTAGTAAAGATGTCTGCAATTTGATACCGAGAAGGGACATGAAGTACACGAACCTGACCTCTCTGAACCTTTTCACCAACAAAATGTATATCCAATTCTATGTGCTTAGTTCGTTGATGTTGTACTGGGTTACTGGATAGGTATATGGCGCTAACATTGTCACCATAGACAAGTGTCGTGCAGGATAAGGGGATGCGAAGCTCAAGAAGCAGGTTGCGCAACTAGCAAATTTCGGCAACCACATTTGCAACACCACGGTATTCGGCCTCCGTGCTAGAGCGAGACACTGTGCTTTGCCGTTTAGAAGACCACGAGATAAGATTATCCCCAAAATAAATGCAGTAACCGCTAGTAGACCCTCGTGTGTCAGGGCACCCGACCTAGTCAGCATCAGTGTATAAAATCAAACTGGGAGAGGTCGCGGGTGTCAGCATTAAACCGAGTGAAGTAGTACCTTTAATATACCGGATGATACGCTTCAATGCATTCCAGTGATCAGTCCGAGGATAATGCATATGCATGCAGATTTGCTGGACTGCATACGTGATGTCCGGTCGAGTAAAGGTGAGATACTGCAAAGCACCGGCAAGGCTGCGGTATAGAGTTGGGTCATGAAATAAGTCACTAGTAGTAGCACTGATCTTGGTGTTTGTGTCAACTGGGGTGGTAACAGGATTACATGACTACATCCCGGCGCGGGCAATGATATCATTGGCATAAGACTGCTGAGAGAGAAACATGCCGCGGGATGTTCTTGAGACAGAGATGCCGAGAAAGTAGCTGAGGGGGCCTAAGTCTTTCATTGCGAGTTCTTGAGCAAGACTAGTCATTAGGCGTTGACGAAGCATGTCTGAGGAGGTGACCAGGAGGATGTCATCTACATAGAGAAGTAAGAAAGCGGTATCATTGCCCTGGTGAAAGGTGAAGAGGGAGGCGTCACAGCGACTATGTTGAAAACCCAGTGAAAGAACATAATCTGTGAACCGTTGGTACCAAGCCTGTGGTGCCTATTTGAGGCCATACAAGGACTTCTTAAGAAGGCAAACATGGTATGGGAACTGTTTGTTGCGAAAGCCCATAGGCTGATGCATATAAACTATTTCATTTAAATTCCCGTGAAGAAAAGCGTTGGTGACGTCCAACTGATGAACAAACCACTGCTTAGATAGGGCGATAGACAAAACTGTACGAATAGTTGCTGGTTTTACCACAGGACTAAGTCTCCCCACGTTTATTCCAACTTGTTGCGAGCGACCATCGCATACCAACCTTGCCTTGTATCGTTCTAGCGACTCGTCCAACATGTACTTATGTTTGTAAAGCCACATAGATCGTATAACATTCATATCTGATGACCTAGGTACTAACTCCCAAGTTCCGTTTCTAATTAATGCATTGTACTCCGTAGTCATGGCGGAGTACCATTCCGGTATAGTGAGGGCTTCGGTTGGGTTTTTGGGTACGGGTTTAATGCTAGGAGGAGTGGTGGAGGTATGTAAATTTAGCGGGTGTTTGGGTTTATAAATTCCGCTCATAGAGCGCATATGGATAGTTCTGATAAGTTGGTTGTTGGTCAATTGAGGCATAGTCTGGGGTGGTTTGGATTGGGTGGTAGTATTCGATATGGGCTGGGAGGTGGGTTGGGAGTGAGTGGCAGGTGAGGAAGTGGTGGGGTTTGGGCCAAGAGGAGGAAGAATAGGGAGTGGGCGAGTTTGTGTGGTTGGAATTTGGCCTGAGTTGTGCGAGGGATGTGTTTGGATAAGGTTTGGGCCAGTAGGTTGAATAGAATATGTTTGGCTGGGTGATCGAGAAGTTGAGGTTGTTTGGATATGGGGACATAGATGGTAAGGAAACGGATCGGTCAAAAAATCATATGAAGGAGCCGGTCCTATTTGTTGAGCAAAGGGGAATGTGGTTTCATCGAACGCGACGTGGCGTGAGATGAAAATTTGTTTGGTGTTAAGGTCGAAGCAGCGGTATCCACGGTGAGAAGTGGGATAACCGAGGAACACATAGGGTTGGGAGCGGTGCTCAAGTTTGTGGATTGTTGTGGAGGGGGTCAGAGGATAACAGAGGCATCCAAAGACCCGAAGGTGGTCATACGAGGGGGTGGTATGGTATAAAATTTCGGTAGGGGTTTTTGTTTTAGAGGTGGTGTTAGGTAATATGTTGAGAAGGTAGGTGGCGATTTCAAGGGCAAAGTGCCAAAGGTAGTTGGGTAGGGAGGCATGGGCAAGAAGGGTACGGATCATATTATTGATGGTACGGATTTTGCGTTCGGCTTTCCCATTTTGGGATGAGGTGTAGGGACAAGAGAGACGATAAAGGATCCCGTTTGTGGTGAAAAAGGTTTGAAAAAAGGAGTTAACATATTCACGTCCATTATTGCATTGGAACATTTTTATGGTACATTCAAATTGAGTTTTTATTGTGGATGCAAAATGATGAAAGGACGTGAATACATTGGATTTGTTAGAAATAGGGTAGGTCCACAAAAAATTGGAATAATCGTCTAAAAACAAGACATAATATTTGTGACCAGAAGAAGTAATAATTGGCGAAGTCCAAGCATCATTGTGAATAATGTCAAAAGGTTGGACAGTACAATTATTTGAAGCGAAAAAGGGTAAACGAACACTTTTACCTAAAACACAAGACTGACATACATTATTATTAAACTTATTAAATGAGATTGAACGAGAGGTTTTTACAGAATGTAAAGACGAGCGTCCAGGGTGGCCTAGACGGTGATGCCAGAGTTGTGCAGAGATAGCAGTGAGGGCGGTAGGCTGAGATGGAGATGACCCAAGCACCAGAGGGTAGAGATCACCGCTGCTGTTGCATCTGAGAAGCGGTCTCTTGCTCTTGTAATCCTTCACAAGAAAACCAAATGGGTCAAATTCCACGGAGACAGAATTATACGTTGTAAATCGACGAACGAATATAAGGTTTTTGACAAGTTTTGGTGAGTATAGGACATTTTTGAGGATAAAGGGCGGGAAGGGTTTGGGTAGGTATTTTATGCCCTGTCCTAATACCGGAATGGACTGACCATTACCTACAATTATTTTTTGAGACAAGCAATAATTAGAAAAAGAATGGTAGTCACCTGAGTCATGAGACATGGTTGAGGAAGCACCTGTATCCATATACAGTGTGGGGGTCTGGTTGTTGTAGAGACATCGTATAATGGGTCTGTTCAATGTCTGTGGGGCTGTACGCCATGTGGGCCTGATGTGGATGTGACCCAAGAATTCCAGCAGATTGAGCTTGATGATTGTTGTTGGGCTGGGGTATGGACATGGGGGAACAGGCCATTGGGCCGAGAATTGCTGCTGCTGGGCCTGATTAAATGGAATGTAGTATTGCTGATTCATCCAAGGTTGACTCCAGGGGCCATAAAATTGTTGCTGCCAAGGCTGATACATAGATCGACCTCGTCCGAAACTGTTTCCTCTGCCTCGGCCGCGTCTTCCAGAACGTCCACGGCCCCTGCTAATACTACGATCATCCAGCCGGTACGAGTCAGTAGAAGTGGACCGATTGGTAGTTGCTGTGAGAGCCGAGCCGGCTGATTTCGAGGCTTGTAAAGCTTGTTCGGCTTTGCGACTCTCGACTTGAATTAGCTTCGAACGAGCGTTGTAAAACGTCGGCAGAGGTTCTTGTCCTTGCAATAGTGTCGCTATTCCCTCGTATTGTTCATTTAAACCTACAATGAGTTGAAGAACAAATCGATCATTATCCACCAGGGCATTTACATTTGCTAGTTGGTCGGCCAAGGTTTTTAATTCTTGACAATATGCCAACATGTTAGGAAACCCATTGAGTCTAGTGTTGGAGAATTTATGCATAAGGTGTATGGCACGAGCACTTTTGTTGTCATGAAATAGATTTTCGATGGCAACCCAAGCGTCGTGGGCGGTAGCAGTGTGGTTGATGATTGTGTGTAGGAGATCGTTGGAAATCGTACTGTACATCCATTGTAAAACAATGGCGTCCAGACGTTCTCATTCGTCCGAAGGCTTGTTGGGGTCGGTTGAAGTGGGGGAGGAAGGCGAGGCGGCTTGAGGTCTAGGGGAGAGATGATCGATGACAAGAAACGCTTTGCAATGTATTTTGAAGAGAGTGGCCCAAGAATTATATTGGCTAGATTCAATTTCAAGAATGATTTGCAATGTATTTTTTTGTTAGAAACGGTGGTTGCGGGGTGAAGTTTTGTTTCGGTGATCTTAGAGGAAGACGACTGGGGTGTTTCGGAGCCTGTCATGATTGAGAAGACAGGAGCAGATCGGCGCAGGGAGAAAGAAAGAAAAGGAGATGGGCGATTGGGGTTAGGATTAAGAAGAGTCTGATACCATGAAGAAATGGCTCGTTGCCCTCATTCTATTGATTTGCCTCCTTTAAATAATACAATTAGTTCCGCAATATATGGAAACCAATAAAGACAATATAGTTTACATATTTACAATGATAATCACTTCTTAATCTCTATCTCTATTATTTGCAATGATAATCACTTCCTAATCTCTATCTCTATTAAAGATAAATACGGGCCTGAGGTTCATTATGGTCTATGTAATATAATAACACTAAAAAGGGGTTCATTTAGCAACACCCTTTTTGGTATAAAAAATTGGAACGTGAAAAAGTAAGACATTAGAAATCTTACTGAAATGCAAAGAAAGACACTTGCAGACACAAAAAAGTGAAATAAAAGGTTTCTTATTACGTCAATGTAACTCAATAATGAAAATCTTGCAAATGAGATCGAGACACATGCAGAAATGATATGGAGTCAGTTTGCTTGGTCATCACGGTAGACAGGCTCGTAGGGTACATATGTCTACTGAAATAAGAGGGTATTTTAAAAAACAAACGTCAAGGTATTTAAATGTATCAGCTTTAGCAACCATGCCGCCATTGAAGTTTATCTCCGTACCTGATGGACATATGCTGTATATTACATAAAACAGAAGAAGACACTTACTGTTAGACCTTCAATAGTCCAACCAACAAACTCCATTGCTTTATATGGTGCAATGCAGATACAAATATTTCACCAGTTATCTATAATGTGAAAATGATCAATGAAACAGGCATGGAAGTCAGATTGAATAGGTAAATATCCATTGATTATTTAACACATACAATAAGCCCAAACTTACTTGTAAGATCAAACCCTTTGCAAGCAGAAAATGGGAAATTTCTCCACCTGGAAAACAGAACTTGATATCATCATCAAGCAAAACAAATGGCTTGGGATCAAATCCTATTTTACTTTGAGGTTTTAATTAAACAACACCACACCTAATTAAGCCATAGCGGGATTTTATTAGTTGCAAGAAACACAAAATAGCTACGATTGATGTTAGTTAGACGGAGACACCAGTCAAGTCATCATAAACATGCATCTTATAACAGATCAGGATTAAGTGGCAAACTAACATTCCTCTGTTAAGCTTTAGGAGAAACACTAGAAAAATAACAAGAACTCAATTATAAACTTTGAATACATGCATTTTCACACCTTAATTTGTGCAATTATACCTCACGGGGAACTTCACCATATCATAGTTCTTCTTCTTTGCCTTTTGAAACGCAACCATCTTCTTCTTTCTTTAACACATCAGATCTGATCTTGCATTGGCATTTGTTTTTTTGGGATTCGGTTCTGTCTATGTCATGTCACAATTGTGCATCATCAATCATTCCAAGAAGTCCCTGAGTTTGAATATGTAAAACGCATTAAAATCAATCTCGTAAGCAATTCAGTATCCCTCTTCTCAACCAATTTCAAACTCTTGAAAGGAATACCCGCTCGAGGAAGATGAATCACTACTTGAGTATGCTAGAACTCTAGACCTGCTTCTTGACATTGCCCACCAACATCATCCTTGTCAATCTCCACATGGGGAAGCTGTTTTCTTGTTCTTCTTCAACCCATCCACTTTCTTTCTTTTGGAACCTGAACTTTATAAAACCCATTACAAATCAAGTTAAAACCACACAAATTGAGACAAACATATCACCTACCAAAATGCTACTATGAGCATGTGACATGAGTCAAAACAAATTTAATTAACCAACATCAAAACTTTTAGTACATACTTGGGGTGCTCAATAAAATAATGAAAATTAATGAGGTCCTGTATACATTAATGAGGTCCTATTGACCAAGAGTTGGGGATTACACAATCACACCACAGAAACATCAAACTTCAAATATCAACAGAAATTTCAGTTAGTCCCTTACTTATTCAAGAAGGGATTGTAAGAACTATATAAACTCTAGAATATGTAGCTTCAACTTACCAATCTTGAATGCTAGTGAAGGCGCTGGTGAGCAAGTCCAACCACTGGTCGTTGGTGAGAGTTGTTTCTGTAGGGAAAACAATATTTTTTAAAGATTAGCATTTTAATATCAACTGTCTTTTGTGTAGGTAAAAATATTATTATTATTTTTGTTTTTTAGAAG
>CM058047.1:56365824-56418117 GCA_030169165.1 Centaurea solstitialis | reverse complement strand
TCCCCCTCTATCTCTTTTTTTGTCACACAGATACTTTGTCGGCATATATACATATAGGGATAATCAATTGTGAACCATTTTTTATGTGTGAACTTGTTAATATCTGAGCCGTTCAAATTCAAGAAGTATGGTCAAGATTAGTTCCATGATTAATCTTATTAACCACCCACGATTTTAGGAAACTTTCATGATTAATCTTGACTACCAAGATATGATTTGGATGGGCAGGATTATGTTCTCAAGTTCACACAAATATATTGGTTCACAATTGATTATCCCTCTTTCTCTCTCTCTCTCTCTCTCTCTCTCTCATATATATATATATATATATATATAGGTGAAGGTTAATTTGCAACCCATGTAAATCTAACAATCCATGCAACCCACATCTTAACCGTTGGATTAATGAAAAAACGGTTATTTTGTTTTTATTTTTTTGTTTTTTTAATTGAAAATATTAAGCCCACTTCATCTTAACCGTCGATCAAG
Source organism: Centaurea solstitialis (assembly GCA_030169165.1). Classification (NCBI taxonomy): domain Eukaryota; kingdom Viridiplantae; phylum Streptophyta; class Magnoliopsida; order Asterales; family Asteraceae; genus Centaurea; species Centaurea solstitialis. The sequence goes on along the minus strand of CM058047.1, from coordinate 56,417,628 downwards.
AATTCAACGGTTAAGATGTGGGTTGCATAGGTTGTTAGATTTACATGGGTTGCAAATTAAACAACCCCTATATATATATATATCAAGAGGAAGAGGAAAGTTCAAATGTGAACTACTTTTTGGTTGTGAACGTGAGGACAGCCGAGAGCGCGACACGTGGCGGATGACTAGGCGCCACGTCGTCTTTGAGTGTGGTCCCTCCCTTTAATTCAATGCCCTCCCCATGAATCGCGCCTAGTCATCCGCCGTGGACTTGACGTGGCGCCTAGTCATCCGCCACGTGTCGCGCTCTCGGTTGTCCTCACGTTCACAACCAAAAAATGGTTCACATTTGAACCCACCCCTCAAGAGGAAAGTTCAAATGTGAAAAACTTTTTGGTTGTGAACGTGAGGACAGCTGAGAGCGCGACACGTGGCGGAGACTAGTTAATAAAGGCGGCTTTAAGTGTGGTCCCCCCCTTTAATTCAATGCTCTCCCCATAAATTGCGCCTAGTCATCCGCCGTGGACTTGACGTGGTGCCTAGTCATCCACCACGTGTCGCGCTCTCGGTTGTCCTCACGTTCACAACCAAAAAGTGGTTCACATTTGAACCCACCCCTATATCTCTCTCTCTCTCTCTATATATATATATATATATATATATATCTATAGGGGTGGGTTCAAATGTGAACCACTTTTTCATTGTGAACGTGAGGACACTCGAGAGTGCGCCACGTGGCACACATCTTCGGTTACGGTGGACCCGGTCACGGAGGATTGACGCAATTCATGGGAGGGTGAAGATTATTAAAGAAGGGAAAGAAGGGGACCCAGTCAAAGGCGCCTTTATTGACCGGATGAGTGGCTAGATTCGTCCTCACGTTAACAACAAAAAATGAGTTCACATTTGAACTTTCCTATATATATATATATATATTTATAGAGGTATTTTATTTTGTGTGAACTTGTGAACTTCGCCAAAAAGACGAGTATATGATGAAATTGGTTCATGAAATCGTTTAATACAATGAAATTATATTACATGATACATTTGTTGATGAAATTGTTTCATATTTCGGTGTTTTTTATGTAAAAATCAAAAGGTTTCATACACTTTTCCATTCTTATGAAACGATTTCAACAAAAAGTGAATCATATAATAAAATTTCATCATGTTAAACAATTTCATGAACCAATTTCATCATATAATCGTCTTTTTGGCGAAGTTCACACAAAAATTATGGTTCACAAAAGAAAATTTGACTTATATATATAATAAGGAATGTTTTATTTACAAGGATGTAATTATAATAAACTTTACAAACCATTATATTAGGAAATAATAGAGATATTTATGCACAATTATCATGGTTCATTAATTAAACTGATACATACATATATATATAGGGTGGGTTCAATTGTGAACCACTTTTTGGTTGTGAACGTGAGGATAACCGAGAGCGCGACACGTAGCAGATGACTAGGCGCCACGTCAGATCCACGGCGGATGACTAGGCGCGATTCATGGGAGGGCATTGAATTAAAGAGGGGGACCACACTCAAAGTCGCCATGTGTCGCGCTCTCGGTTGTCCTCACGTTCACAACCAAAAAGTTTCATTTATCATTAACGTTCTTGGTCCTTGTTACGTCTCTTATCTGATTGGTCGCGATTCATGGGAGGGCATTGAATTAAAGAGGGGGACCACACTCAAAGTCGCCACGTGTCGCGCTCTCGGTTGTTCTCACGTTCACAACCAAAAAGTGGTTCACATTTGAACTTTCCTCTATATATATATATATATTTATATGTGGAAACTAATAATATTCATTCATTATGATCATGGTTTTAAAATTAGGAAACAAAATGGAATTAGATATTTATTTGACTAGATGAACGACTATAATTTGTTTGTATAGTTTGTCAAAATTACGTGGTTGTAAATGAAACTCCCCTATATATACGTACATACACACATGAAACATTGTGTGAGCATAGGAGTTAAGGCAAGGAACATAAATAGAGATCTGAATCCTTTATCACTTTTAATCTCGCCCTCACCTCATGAATTGCACTTGTCACGAGAAGTGACCTAGTGCATCTTGATGCCATCTCATTAGTGTTGATTTTCAATTGGGACGAATCTAATGGTGGACATCCCTTGTCATCCTTCTTACCATGACTTTCATTCTCACCGAAAACCGACACTGTATATACATAAATATATAGACTTAGGATTATGTTAGACCACACTGTTTTCTTGCGACCACGTAAACAACATTGAACCTTTACAATAAACTTTGTGGTCTACTGATCTACTCTTACAAAATTATGTTAGTCTCAAATGAACTCAACCCTATACGGGTGAAAAAATATGTTATGAGAACAAAACCTTGATATACCTTCAATTACCTTTATTTAGTTATTTTTTATTATGAGCAAAATTATAACAAATTCGTTATTAAGGGGGAGTTTAATTATGTTGGAGGAATTAAAATGAAAATGACAGGTGATGGAAATAGAATGAGTTTTATTCCCCCAAATCTAATCTAGGAATAGGGGTGACACGACACAAAACCCACACGAACCCGACGAAAAAATAAATGAGTTTGCGTGAAATTTTTTTGACCTGGTAATCCGTTTATTATATGGGTTAGGTTCGAGTTGATATATGGGTTCGCGAGTTGACTTGTCAACCCGTTTATTTTTTTAATTGTTCTAATTAAAATATATTTGATAAAAATAAAAATTTAGGTTAAAATTTATTTTTTGCGCCTTAACGGCTAAACCTAAACCCAAATCGTTTTGAGTCAAAATCGACGCCACTACCAATCCAATTATGACCCACCAACCTATTTACGACGTCAACCAGCAAACCCGTTAGTTAAACGGGTTGATACAGATCGATTTCGACCTGTATCGGAAAATCTTTAAAGAGTTCTGGAAGCCTAGAAAACGTGTTTGGAAAAAAGAGAAAATCGAGCATCAAGACAACGTCGGCCTCGCGGCGCGAGCCGCGAGCTGGTCGCTGGTTGTTTTCGGCAGCGGAACATTTCGGAAGATGTTGCTTTTATTTGTTTATTCAAATATTTTATTACTTAATTTAGATTCGGATTATTACCATTTAATTTAGTTTCCTTTTAGCTTTAGGATTATCTTTGGTAATTATTTTAATTGCTTTCCAAGTTAGAATAAACTAGGTTTATTTAGTTTCCTTAATTATCTTTTAGCTAGATTATAAATAGGACTATTAGGATTCATTGTTATTCATACTTTGATTAATAATATTCATTCTCTTTATGAGTTTTTTAGAGATTATTCTCTTGTTTAGTTCTTTCGTTTGAAAGTTCTTTATCGGGATTTAGACGCTAGTCGATCCTACCACGCATATCACAATTCCGCCCTGCGTCAGTTGTGCGGGTCGTATACGGCGGGTTAGGGTTGATCAATGCGACACGATTAGTTAAATTGGTCGTGTCCGAGTTTAGCTTTTTTGACCTGCCAAATTGCGACCCACTGACCCGAACAAGATGCAACTGCCGCCCCTATCTAGGAATACCCATTATGTTATATAAAACCAAATAGTTTCTTTTATTATCATTCTCATAATTACTGCTTAATATCTCTAACCAAACACTTCCTAAACTTATATATAAAAAAAACATGAAAATGACTATAATAGCAAAGAATGTGAAAAGTGAAAATAGTTGAAAGTAGACTGTAAATAGATAGATGATGTAGGTGAAAGTAGATGAAGTTAGATAAAAACATTAAGTTCGTCCAAAAGCTCAATATTTCACTCATCTGGTATGAATTGGCCTCAATCGGCTATTTAGAAACTTAATTTTGAAATGAAACAATTACAAGTTTCACGGCCTTCGATATGCCGGAACTCTCCCAAGAGCTCTCGCTCCAAATCGATAACAAAAAAGAATGCCCAACAAACTCTTCCCTCCACCCAAAAATTCTCGACGTCCTATTATTGAAAGATACTAAAAGATCCCCTCATAATTAATTAATTACGAAACCACCCTTCTGAATATTACTTCCCCCTCCTTTTATACGTAAAACGGACCGTAGGCTTATCACTCTCACCAGAATGATTATCCCAAGTCCCTCATGTGAAAACCACAAAAAATTTAGAATTGGGAGAACGAACTATATTCATTGATACTTGTAAACTAATGAATTTTAGTATTTTATACATGCATACATGAAAGATGTACATTGATAAATATACTCATTGATGGAGTACATGTTTTAATAAAATAAATGCATCAATGAAATAAAATCAAGTGTGTACCATGAAACCATTTATCAAAAGCATGATTTTCTTCTTCTTTTCTTCTGTGTATGTAGTTACGAGCAAATTATTGGAAAACACCTGTAGCTGTATTTGAGATAGTTGGTGGTGGAAGAGAAATTCCATTTGGGTTCAAGAAGCTAGGATTTGATGGTTTCATATTTGAAGGCCCATGGATCGGACTGGCTATATGTGCTGTTGTTTCTGTCCGTGACATTGATGCTTATATGGAAGCTAAATACATAGTAACAGCTCATATCCGTGTTGGGGAAACACAACAACTGGGAGAAAATTGGGAAGTTTCGATTCCTGTTTATTTCTCAGTGGTAGGGTTGGAGAACCAGTTGGTCTTCTATTGGACAAAAACTGATGACCTTCAAAGATTAATAGAATCAACGAAAAAGAAAGTCAGTGTTTCATTTAGCTTCAAACCAGGTCAGTAACAACTTAATTTGATTTGCCACATGAAAAATGAATAGCTAGGAGTTCAAACACATATACACATATATAGTGGCAGGTTTAATTGAAAACCGAGTTTCAGCTGTGAACATAAGGACAAAGGGCAGCGCCACGTGTTCACACCTTTGCCTGTCATTCATTTATTATTATTCATGAATAATGTATCATTGAGAATGAATAATACACTATTCATAATAATACATGGATCATGAATAGTGCATGAACGTTCACCTTCAACAACACCGGAGAACGCATGTCCCTCTGTCCTCCTGTTCACCGGCAAAAATCTTGTATGTAATTGAACCTTTCTCTATAAGGAGTATATATATGTATGTGTGTGTACACACACCCACAGATATATATATATATATATATATATATATAGAGAGAGAGAGAGAGAGAGAGAGACAGAGAGAGAGAGGAAAGTTCAAATGAAAACTCATTTTTCATTGTGAACATGAGGACCACTAAAATTGTGCCACGCGACAATATTCACTCTGAATAATGCATGATATTCGGAGTGAATATTGCCACGTGGCGTAATTTTAGTGGTCCTCACGTTCACAACCAAAATTGAATTCACGTTTGAACCTAACCCTATATATATATATATATATATATATATAGAGGAGCCTTCATGTAAAAACCACTTTTTTTGTAAAAACCCGTGAAAACCGACTAAAAAATATTTTTTTTTACGATTTTTTTTCATCAAATGTTAGAATTGATATATTGTTTCACATATATTTTTTTTCATAAGGTGAATATCATTCATGAATTTGTTTCATAATATGAATAAAAAAACTGCATATTTTCTATTCATAATATGAATAAAAATTTTATTTTTTCATGGATGATATTCACCTTATGAAAAAAAATATATGTGTAGCAATAGTTAATATCATAGTATTTGATTAAAAAAATCGTAAAAAAAAATTATTTTTAGTTGGTTTTTACGGGTTTTTACAAAAAAATTGGTTTTTATTTGATTATTCCTCAAAGAAACCAAAACCGAGGAAAAGCTTCGTAGCCCTCCATTTGGACCGTGTACACTTGTGCATAACACTAAATTAAATTGTTTCTTTTTGAAAAAAAAGTTAAGTTGTTTTGGTTTTTATGCACATGTGCATTATGCACTTGTATATGTGCACAAGTGCATTACTCAGTTTTTCGTTTTTGACGTTTTCCCTTCGATCTGACCCTATATATATATGCATGTATATATAGGAACACTAGGTAAATGGAAAAAACCACAAATAGGGGTCGAGGTATTTTTTTTATTTTAAAATAATGTCATAACCGTACTTTAATTCTCATCCAATTGGATCAATTTCTCTAATTATTGATGAACCGTTTTTAGGTTTTTTTTTTTTTCATTTATTTTTGGTTTTCTCTTAGACCCTCCCTATATGTATGAAAAATTGAGGAACTATAACCGTCATCTAAAGGGTATGCACATGTGCATAAAAGCGAAAGTTCCACTCGAACCAAAATGCTTTATACCAGTTGTTGGAAAAACAATGCACAAACACATACACACACTAACAAGGCAACAATAAAGTAACTTCAAAAAAAATAAAGAACACACATGCTTTACTCAAACTCTTGATCGGTGTGATCAAGCTAGTCCATAACCACACTAGTAAGGTATTGTTGTGCACGTTGTTAAATGCATAAGGTTTAAATTTATATAACCTAACTTAATCCCGTAAATGGGTAAGTCAGATATCGTTCTTCTTAGGGAGTCAATAGCTTAGATAACATCTTGCATTAAAACTTTATGCACACGTGTAACAAAAGTTGACTACTTAGTTAATCAATTAAGCTCAAAGGTAACTAACTAAAAGTGAAATTTAAATTATTTCAAATTAATGACACTACTTCAAAGCTTTGGGAATTTGGAAGGTTGGATTAAATCACTAAAAAGAAATTTAAAATCGAAACTACTTTTAAAAATGAAAATCAAGATCATCCCTAGTAATTTACCTACCCAAGTGTTCTCCAAACCCAAATTATTTTCATTGATTTAACATGCAATGTGTAAGTGAATATAGATATGCAATCCATCCAACTGGTATATTATCCAAGACAATGATGTGTATTTTCAAAATGGTTTTATGAACCGAATACACCAAAAATATTTTTAATCATCATATAGGAGTCCACAAAAGGAATAAACCATCAAAATGTCCACATACTTGTATTGTATTTATCAAAATGTCTAAAAGTTTTACATATGGGCATTTCTAAAAATTGACAAACCAAAGATGCCAATCTCATCAAAAGCCACCGCATTTGATAAATATCAAATAGATATCTTTAGGACTTTGAAGTACATATTTTTTGCATGTACACGTTTTCATAAAGCAACTTTTGAACTCACCTTGTTAGATTTAGGTTAAATCTAGATTCCACCAAACCTTGATATTTCTTTAAAGAAAACTTGAGATCTACATGCAAGTATCCCAAATCGTAGCTTCAAAACTTCCTAAAATATCTTTTCCACCTTAAGGAAGCAATACCTAAGAGAAAAGGAGAGGAGACGAAGAACATATGAAACCCTAGTTTACAAAGGAAAGAGATGAAGGTGTTACCATTCTCGAGATGGTGTTACCTTTCTCAAGCACTCGATAATCCTCCAAAGTCGTTTAGTTTGCTTGGTCTACTCTTAAAGAGCTCCCAAAATCGCGGTTGTTGCATCAAGAATCACCTCAACAGGAGTTGTGGTGAAGAAGACATGAGGAAATGGAGAAAGAATCTTGAAATCTGGACCTTTAGGAAGGTTACCACGGGCACTATCGTCCCATATGTACCGAGTGTAGGGCTTCCCCCACGATCCTGACAGGCTACAATGCTAGTGGCAATGTCGTCGGGCAATGTAGTCAAATCGAGGAATTTTAGACCGAGGTTTTTTAGACCGTTTCCCAAACCTTGAGTCTAGGGCATCCTAAATAAATATCTAAATCTCTCAAACTTATGCTCTGGTACCAACTTGTAACACCTCTCAAATCTTGAAGAGCAACTATTTTAAAATTTTCTAGTTACATCAATAATTGAATAACCTGAAGTAACAATGTAGGGTTTTACTTCAAAAATACAAATGAAACCTTATATAGTGACAAGTGTTACTAAAACGGTTTTAGTAAAACCCAACAAGTCTCACTATGTCCAAGGTGCGAAAACATCACCCAATAGCTAGATCCTTCTTGTGCGTCTAACTAGCACTCCCTCCCTCACGGTGTCCCTAGTACCACTTTTGTAGCAAGGACCTGATACACATGCCAGATAAATAAAATGGTTAGGCTTAATGCCTTGAGAGTTCAAGATATAAGACAGTAAAACTGAGAAAATGCTATTTATATCATAACCTTATTTACTATGAGATCAAAACCCAATACTTACCTAGAGACCGAAGGCCAACTCTCATCCATAGCCCACCATTTTTGTAATGAAATATCATTAACCAAAACCCTTATTTATTATGAGACCAAAACCCAATACTCACCATAATGTGAATGAGATTAAATGTTCTAATATTGAAGACGTAGATAAAAAAAACCTTTTGCCCAATACACCCGGAACATGAATAAGTTCCAAAAAACCAAAACAATAAATTATGGATACACTTAACCACAAGGGTGGTAGCGTACCGGCAAAGGGGCCTAGGGGGATGTGGTAGGATATCCATCCACCCGGGTTCAAGTCCAGACGTTGGCAGCCTGTGGCCCGACTTAGTCTCAGATTAGTATTCAATTAAATTCCAAATTGCCAAGGATGTAGTCTAGGCAAAGCGGCCAAAGCCTAGATGAATCTTATCCAAAAAAGTTATGGATACACTTCATACCCGAAACAGTATTGAAAACATAGATAATACACCATCTAAACTAACACCTTTCATTGACAAAGGAGACCCATATCCATTGAATATGATGAAAGCAAAAGTAAGCCACATGTTAGAGTTAATCAATGAGCCTCTTATGGATCAATAGTCATCAAGTATTCAAGTTCAAATACCCACAATCCCTTGCATAAGGATCCCTAGTGATCCAAGATACGCTCGTTCACTAAAAATTACACCATGTGGTCATTGGCTAATATCCGGCTATAAGAGTCCTTACCAAGTTCCCATCCATGACCCGAGGTCTATTTCCAGACAAACGTCCTAAAGACTCATATGAGTCAAAATCGGACAAACGTCCTAAAGACTCATATGAGTCAAAATCGAGCCAATGGCCCAGCAATTCAATAAACATTATCAAAAGCAATAAAGTGTATCTAACCAACGTTTATGCTAATACATGCTCTAAAGATATGATTAACCCAAAAACCCAATTGTTGGTTGAGACAAATAATTTCCAATTAAAATCATACCATTTATATTTCTAGAATGTCTCATAACACGACAATATGAATTTTCTAAACCAAATACACTAATAATACGTTTATCACCAAATAATCTTCATTTATAAGATAAATCATCAAAAAAGCCCACACATGATTTATTTAACAAAAATGTCTAAAAATCCTAAACACGGGTTCATAAGATTTATAAAGTCAAATGTACCAAATATGCAAAACTCACCAACTAACCCACATATTTGATAAGTAAAAAGTATATTAATACTTCAAAATGGACATTTTTGGCATGTGTATGGTTTTCATAAAAGCAGCTTGAACTCACCGTGCTAGATTTAGGCTATAAATCTAGGGCTTACTCTATTATTAAGCTTCCTTTGGTGAAGATATGAAATCCTCAGGCTACAACTAAGGGTGTAAATGATGCGAGTCGAGCTCAAGTATCATTATACTCGACTCGAACTCGATACCCAATACTCGAGCTCAAACTCAACTCAAAAACTCACAAGTAGTAAAAAACCAAGCTCAAACTCGACTCAAAAGCAAATTTCCAAGCTCGAACTGAACTCAAACTCGTTTCAAGATCAAACTTAACTAAACTCACACTCGTTTCAAGATCAAACTGAACTAAACTCACACTCATTTCAAGCTCGAACCCGCACTCGTTTCAAACTCGTTTCAACATCAAACTGAACTACACTCGCACTCGTTTCAAGCTCGAACTCGCACTCGTTTCAAGCTCGAACTCGCACTCGTTTCAAGCTCGAACTCGCACACGTTTCAAGCTCGAACTCGCACACGTTTCAAGCTCAAAGTAAACTCAAACTCATTTCAAGCTCTAAAATAAAACTTTACTAGAGAGCTCCAAAGACACCCTCTTAAGACTCAAGCTATATAGGCTAAGCATAGTAAAAAAGCTAAAGCAAGCTAAAGCAAGCTACAACTCCAAATTCATGGTGCAAAGCCCTTAAGAATACCACATTTTCTCCCAAAACATACACAAAAGAGAACCTAAGATACTTGTTGCCCCAGACCCAAAATCCTTCAAACAGAGGCCTGCACGACTTGGGAGGCAACCCAAATCTCGCAAGGCTAGTTTTTGCTGTTTTTCGAGCCCGATTCAAATCCCAACCTTTGCAGCATGATTATTAAACAAAAGCCTCATAGATTATCTGTTACGCATTAATCCAATTGGGATAATCTTCCTAAGCCCAGCCCAAAGTGTGGAAGGTATTTGCAAGAAAGCCCAAGAAGGGAGATAAAGGGCCGGGGGCCATGTAGATGGGTATGAGGTTCTTAGCGAATGCTTTGAGAGAGAGTCTCCCTGGTAGTTGTTCTCTTTCTATTTCCGATTGTAATTTCCTTCTATTGCAATCATCAATAAGCTTTCACTTCTTCATCTATTATCTGTAAATCTGAGTTTGCCTTTTCTGAGTTCCATCATCATCATCTTAAATACCTTTCTATATTAGAGTTGATCAAAGTCAGAAGCATGCAATTTGCGGATGTCACAATATCTAAACTTAAGATGTTTAACGCTGAGGCATCAATTTATTGCAGATGGTAATTTACAGGTAACCAAATTTGGGGTTCGTCTTATATGTGATGACGACATCCTGCAGCTGAAACAACATGCATATTCGACGACTTTAGAAGTGAACAATCTGTTCAAAGATGCTTTTTCTTGTCCCATTTATCTGAATCAATGTTTACGTGCATATGAAGCTGATACGGACCTCCATTCCTCGGTCAACAGCATGGCAAAATTCATTCTTGAGTATGGAGAACAAAAACATTCTTTGGAAGGCATCCATAAAATCATTAAATCTCTACTTGAGATCAACCAAAAAGTTATAAGTGAATCCAGAGAAGAATGGAGAAATGCGCAGTTGTTCCCTTTTTTTTATGACAACTACCGAATCAGCCATGGAACCTCTGGACTTTACAATGATTTTGTAAGGTTTCTGAAAGACGCATCTGATAGCTGGTTGAGTATAAAGTTGGCATTGGAGCAAGTTTTGATAAAAAGTAGAGGAGACGATTACACTTGCAAAGAGATGGGACAACAGCTCGACGATCTTGAAGCTGCCAAAAGTATAAGATTTTCTGATCGTTTTCTCACATCGTTCGCTCGTATCTGTAAGCATGTGCTTACTTTTACAAGGTACTTAAATGGAATGATCGAAACAAAGAAAAATTTCGAGTCAATGAAGGTATTGGCGAAAGTATCATGCATAATAGTTGCAGGTATTGTCAGTATACGGGCTACGTATTGTGATAGTTCAGAATCATTGTTTAGCATAGAAGATAAAATGTCAAATTCTATGTGGTTACAATTGATGGAAAAACTTTCAGCCGCGTCTCCTGATTGGCGCAAGAGACGTATTTCGAAGTCGCGTAGAAGTTTTGATTCGAAACTGCAGATTTGGGATTTTAATGATAATGCAGTTCTTCTACATGAATTGAAGAAGACGATGACAGGGTCTAGTGTTAGTAAACAGAATGAGGTGGAGCTGATGATTGTGAAGCTTGGAAAGAAGATTGATGACATCTCAAAGACTATTGAAGATATGAGTAGTGATGCTCATAAGTATAGCCATGATATAAGAGAGGTTGGGAAAACTTTCAATCAATTTATTGCAGACAATAATAAGTTTTGGGCAACTAAATTTTGTTTTAGACCTCATGAAGACATGCTGCAGATGAAATTATTTGAAGATCCCATGACGAAGGCAGTGAGAAATTTGTTTCAAGCTACTGTATTTCTTCCTGCTTCTCTTGGTTGGTCCATTAAAAGTTGGGAAGATAATAGGATAAAATCATTGGTCAAATCTGTTGTTGAACATTCAGAACCAGATCGCTTTTATGGCATCATACAATTCCTAAGATGTTTGATTAACAGTTTCAAAGCTGAAGGATGTGAATTAAGTTTCTATTATGGGGTACAAGATTGGGAGCATACATCAATACCTTTGGTTGCTCATAAGCAAAAGTATATGTTCCTTGGTGGACGCTTGCTTTATTCTGAATTTGAACTTTTACTTGGAGGCATACATAAAAGCTGGACGGGTGTAACTTTGGCATTGGAGCAGATTTTACAAAAAAGTAGAGAGGGCTATTACACTTACGGAGAGATGCTGCAGCAGCTCAATGATCTTGAGGCTACTGGAACTTTTGGATTTTCACATACATTTATCACGTCGTTTGAGTATTTTTGTGAAAAGACAGCTGATTTTCTAAGATGCATGAGTTTGGTGATCTACAGCAACAAACAGTTTACACCTGCTATTTTAGAAGATGCATGTGTCACTCTGGGGATCTACAGCAATAAAGTGCCAAAGGTACTGAAGGATCTGGGAAAAGAATACTGCCTAAAGATTAGAAGCACCTTGAGCATTGTGGCCGCATGCATGGGTGATTTCGAATTATTGGAGGATATGGAGAATAGATTTTCAAATTCAATGTTTTTCCATCCGATCCAATGCTTTTCAAGGAAGAGTGGTAAATGGTTTGATGAAAGAGGGTTGGTTCAGAACACAAGTTATGGTGACGAGTTGCGCATCTGGGATTGTTATGGCAATGAAATTCTTCTGCAACAACTAAAGCAGAAGATGGCTGGGTTTAGTTGTCTTACCCAAGATAATGATGGGGAAATGACGACTGTAATACATGAGCTTAAGAGGAAACTCGATTGCTTGTCAAAATTACTAATCGACCTCTTTGGAAAAACGGAGTGATATATAGGGACTGGTAAAACGACTAAACACAACCATCTTCATTTTAAGGTTTGAACCGCTACAAAAATTGCATCTACAACCACAAACTCTATAACGACGACATTTAGTTTGTAGCTATAGGTTTATATTATTATTTATTTCAGGAATATTAAAATGTCTATTTTTTTCTAAATTTTTTTACCTACAGCAACGACATGTCGTCGCTATAGAGTTCATATTTTATTTCTCCCTAATTTATTAAAATGTTTATTTAAAATAATATTTTTCCCTACAGAACCAACTCTCACTCCCTGTTTCTTGCATTCGGACACTCGCCGACGACCAGTCGTTGAAATTGCTCACGGGCGCCTTCGCTTGCATTCATGATCGGTAAGTTGAAGCTACATATTCTAGGGTTTATATAGTTCATACAATTGCTTAATTCTTGAATAAGTACGTGACTAACTGAAATTTCTGTTGATATTTGAAGTTGATGTTTCTATGGTGTTGTGTAATCCTCAACTCTTGGTCAATAGGACTAGGCATGGGAATCGTCCCCAACCCTTCGTTGGAACCCGGTCCACCCACCCCGGTTGGGGATGTGGATTTCCCGGTAAACCGGGTCTCGGGGACTGGGATCCCCGTTTCGCTCAAACCAGGGATGGGGACGGCAATGGGTATCGCACTCCCCGCCCCGCCTCGCCCCGTACCCGTATATTAATTAAGGGTTTACTTCACGAAAGTGTATTCAACTTGTCACGAAAAGTTATTGTATGTATTATACTTCCATTTTTACCATTTGACATATCAAAGTTTAAGAATTGATCATTGTATGCATCCAACTTTATCAAAACTCATCATTATGATGTATCCAACTTTTCATTAAAGTGTATCCAACTTATCACGAAATACATTAAACGGTAGGTTTTGATAGTTTGATACGCCAAATGGTAAAAATGAAAGTACAATACATACAATAACTTTTCGTGACAAGTTGGATACACTTACGTGAACTAAACCCATTAATTAATTATTTGTTTATTTAAATTATATATTATTTTTTCTATTCTATAGGTATATGGTTGTTTCTATTTCGATATAATATGGATATTACTTGATAAGTTTGGTACGTTTGTCATTAAAAATAAATTTTAAATTAAATCAAATTTCTTTTGGTATTACCATATACGATATGTTTTTAGTTTTTTTTTTGAATGGTGTCCGAGCCTTTGGCCTGACTAATCCCCGACAAGATTAGGGTTAAAGCATGCCCCTTTGTAAATGTCCACAGGTTGCACATGGAGGGATTCGAACCCGGGTTAGGCGCTATGACCCTTCCAAGCCTTATCCACTCCACCACAGCACTGATAAACTATGTTTTTAGTTTTTATTGGAATATGTGAGATTTAAACATGCATGGTATCTCAAAGCATTTGATCTAAAATATATAACATAAACAAAAAAAATCCCCGTTTCCTGTTGGGGATCCCCAATACCCGTTGGGGACGGGGTTGGGGATATGATCAAATTCTCTGAGGGGGATGAAAAAAAATGAAGTATCTATTCAAGTTGAGAAAAGTCGATTGATGATCCTGTTTACAATGATGACCAAGCAAGTGACTCCATATCATTTCTGCATGTGCCTCAATCTCATTTGCAAGATTTTCATTGTTAAGTTACAATGTTACATTGACGATTTGACGTAATAAGAAACTCTTTATTTCACATTTTGAGCCCGCGAGTGTCTTTGGTTTGCATTTCAGGTTTCTTGTTGAGTAGAGAATCGATGCTTCCAAATTGGAGCCCCTAGTGGCGAAGGTGTGATATGTTACATTCCATTGGATGTCTTTATACTTTTTAGAAACATCAACAAGGGGAATAAAAAGCTCATAATTAGGAACTTCAGGTTCATGTGTTCTTTTGCTTTGCAGCCTCATTCTCCTGATGTTTAGCATAGCAAGGGAAAGCCAAGATGTGAAAACATACAGACTGTATGTTTGATATTGTAGGGGAGGCAAAACCGAGTACCAAAATTTTCTTAGCTTAAGTATTAGACAGTTATGTAATAACATTAGATTAGAGGGTATCATAGTGTAAATAGTTAGTCTATATATACCGGTGTTGATCCAGCTCTCCTAAGACCTGATGAAATGATAATGATCCTGTTACTTTACTTAGTGAATAGGTCTTTACTTTTTGTTATAGCTTGAGGAATTATCACTGAGATTGTAATTAAAATCATCAGGATCAGAATCAGGATCAGGAGATGAACGAGTTTGTTCTGAAGTCTACTGATCCTGACCATCGAAGTGAAGACCTCCTGAAGACATTAAGATCATACTCAAGAACCATCAACAAAGTCGAAGAATTAGCTGATGACAGGAACAACATGCTCGTGATCTGAAGACGGAACTCAGTCATAGCAGGCTGCTCAAATTCATATGACATCCTGAAGACTCATCAGGATATAGTGACCCCTGATCAACGTCAGTATCAGGGCTCTCCTCACTGCTCAGTATCCTGATCCTGAAGGATTAGTATAATGTCTTAGTCTAATGCACAAAAGGATTACACGCCTTTAATGACACAAAAAGTACACAAGGACAGTCACTTTACTGTTCCCTCTATAATTATCTGACAGGATCGAAATTCGTAACAAGAAAGAATAAAGAAACAAGATCTATTAAGGAAGTCGCGGAATAACACCTTAATATTTGACAACAAGAAAACAATAATGAATTGAAATTGAATTGCTTTGAAATTGCTTTTCTATCGAATGATTACAAACAAAGCCCCAATTTGCTTGAACAAATTCAAACAAACGTACAATACTTCTCTATTGTAGGGATCAAGAATAATCTTGAGGCTAAAACTTTCTATCACTCTATATCTCTCAATTCATATCTCTAATAGACTAGACAACTAATCTATTTATACAAGACTTGATTACAAAGATAATTACAAAAAATAAATTGATCTTCTAAATCTTCATTATCTTCAGAATCTTGGTAGATATCTTCATCAATCTCTTGAATTAATTCCATAATTATCTTCAAGTCTTTGTCTTTTGTTCCAAGCAACATCCTTTCCTTATTTTGATTCAGCAACAATATCATCTTTCTTTATCCTGATTCAGCAACAATAACTTCTTTCCTTATTGGTAACCAGCAGTGGTAACCAGCAGTGGTAACTTTTGTACCAGCAATGGTAACTTTTGTACCAGCAATAGTAATTCTTCTCTAGCAACAGTAACTCCAAAAACCTAACAATCTCCCCCTAACTTAACTTCTTAAATCAAGGAGTTAAGTTTCTTTGGTTTTTGTTACTGTTGTTGTCTGAACCACTTTCTCACTTTCAAACTCCCCCTTAACTCCAGATCCCATCATATCAGTCTTTGCAGATTTAGAGATTTGATCCTTCCCTTTTTGAGGTACCCATGCTGATGCGGTTTTGAGTTGCCCATTAGCACCAACATACGTAAACTCTTTCAATTTTGAGTTTTTAGGATCAACAGAGTTGGGAATTGTATGGCTTGAATACTTTGTCATAATTATGGGCGTTGAGGTTTGCTTAGCAACATTAACTGTAGTATCAGTACTAACAGTTTTAGTTACTTTTGGCACCCAAACTTTGACAAATCTGTTTGCTTTCTTCACTTCCTTTTTGTTTTGAAAACTCTTTTCAGATCTAGCAAACTTATTTTGAATGTGAGGTTTTGAAAAACTTTTCTTTTTGAAAGAAGGTCTCACATTCTTAGCCATGTGGTTCAAACTTTGAAATCTGTTACCAAAAGAGTTAGAAAATTTATTTTGAAAGTTTGCTCTTTGGTTAACAGGATTGAAATAACAGTGTTTGGCTAAATGATTCAACTTGCAACAAATAAAACAAGGCTTTGGCCTATTGATTTTTTCTAGATCAATACCTTGTTTTTGAGCCCACTGTTTATTCCAATTTCTCTGATTTCCCCTTATTTTCTCATTGACTTGAGGCTTTTTCTGTTGACAAGTACAAGGATTTTTAACACTGGTTTTCCTTTGCACTTTCTTCTTCTTCTTGGATGGCTTAACCTTTTTACTTTTACTCTCCGGCTCATCTTTTTCAACATCTACTTTATCTGGGGGATCTGCTTCTAAGGATCTTTTAGGCATCTCTTCATCTACATGCCTTTCAAGTAGGTCAGTAGTGGGAGGAATGTAGTTGTTGTTGTAGGGTGGTGGAGTGGCGTTGTATCCCATCCCTCTCTTCAGATCATCATTTATCTGTGCTTTTAGGAGTTCATCTAAAGCCTTAGAGGACTTGGAAAACTTTTCTAGGTTATCTTTGGCTTCAGACAGTTCACTCCTAACTTTTTCTAATTCATCTCTATACTTGGTCAACTTCCTCTCATACTCTTTCTTTTCCCACTTCCAATAGTTATGATCATATTCAAATTGAAGCTCATTAGCTTGATATGCTTTGATCTTTTCTTCAAAATTTTCTACAATCAAAATATACTCTCTTTTGTCTTGTTCTAGTCTTTTCAGTTTATCACACATCCCTTGGGTGTTCTCTCTGTACTTCTTAAAAGTATCAAGACAGGCTTTAGAGCAAAGTTTAGATTGTACCTCAGTTGGAATTTCTGCACCGTTGGTACTCACCATGTTTTTCATTGATGAATAGAGAGAAGTTTTACGAACAAATTGTTTTCTTGTTGAATCTTGGATCTAGAAACCAATAGCTCTGATACCACTTGACAGGATCGAAATTCGTAACAAGAAAGAATAAAGAAACAAGATCTATTAAGGAAGTCGCGGAATAACACCTTAATATTTGACAACAAGAAAACAATAATGAATTGAAATTGAATTGCTTTGAAATTGCTTTTCTATCGAATGATTACAAACAAAGCCCCAATTTGCTTGAACAAATTCAAACAAACGTACAATACTTCTCTATTGTATGGATCAAGAATAATCTTGAGGCTAAAACTTTCTATCACTCTATATCTCAATTCATATCTCTAATAGACTAGACAACTAATCTATTTATACAAGACTTGATTACAAAGATAATTACAAAAAATAAATTGATCTTCTAAATCTTCATTATCTTCAGAATCTTGGTAGATATCTTCATCAATCTCTTGAATTAATTCCATAATTATCTTCAAGTCTTTGTCTTTTGTTCCAAGCAACATCCTTTCCTTATTTTGATTCAGCAACAATATCATCTTTCTTTATTCTGATTCAGCAACAATAACTTCTTTCCTTATTCTCGACGAGCAGTGGTAACCAGCAGTAGGGGTGTGCATCGGGCGGGTCGGGCGGGTTCGGGTGGGAAAACCAAAAACCCGATCGGATTTCGGATATGAAAATCAAAACCCAAACTTTAGGTTTTCGGATTTCCTGTTTTTTCGGGTTCGGGTAGGTCGGGTTTCGGGTTTATTTCGGTCGGATTCGGATATTATTATGATGCAAAAATACATATAAATTTAACCTCTTCTAATGATAAATTCAATTGCTTGATGAAATCAAAAGTAAGTTCAAAAAAATAAAACGTTTCGACCGACTAGATTTGACGATTTTCAAAAGACAATTAGATAAATAGATATATTTATATAATATTTAAAAAATACATGTATATTATTTCGGGTTTTCGGGCGGTTCGGGTGACCAATTATCAAACCCAAACCGAACCCAAATATCCACACAAAAGTCGGGTTTCGGTTTTTTGGATTTCGGGGTGTTCGGGTTTTGCTTAAACGTCCTATTTTCGGTTCGGATTCGGGTTCGGGTGTCGGATTATTCGGGTTTTGCACACCCCTAACCAGCAGTGGTAACCAGCAGTGGTGACCAGCAGTGGTAACTTTTGTACCAGCAGTGGTAACTCACATCAGCAATAGTAATTCTTCTCTAGCAACAGTAACTCCAAAAACCTAACATTATCAGACCTCAAGGCAACTGTTTGTATAAGCACTCTTTTGTACACCATGCAAAAGATATTGTTTATGGTAAATAGTACAATGGACCTCTAGAAGTGTGACACGCACACATTAGTAGGTCTGCATGCATTTAATGCATTGGGTATAAATGGACGTGAAGAAGATGTTCTCCATATCTCTTCTTCATCCATCTTCTACCCTAATCCTTTCTTTCTTAATCCCCCTCTTTCTTATCTTTTCTAGATCTTCTCATTTTAGTGCATAGTGAAAGAAAGGTTAGATTGTTTAGTTTAGACTTTGTCTTTTTCTATTCCGCAACAATCTATAAATTCAAAGTGTTAATACAACATAGAATTTAAAAGTGAAATTTGGTGTGATTATATTCAAACCCCCCCCTCTATAATCCCATACAGTAATCCTTACTTGAAGGTCATCCTTTGGGACCAACAACCGGGCATGTACATCCCTTATCAATACAACACAATATTCGGTATCAGAGAAGGCCGGGCTATCCGCAAGAGAGAACGGAGGTGTTGGGGCCATAGGAGAAGATGTTGGTTTTGAGTCCGAGAGGCCCATTTTCTGAAGCAGCTACAGTATGTAGTTCTTTTGGGATAGAATCACATTGTTGCCTGTAGGAACAATTTCAATTCCCAAGAAGTAGTGTAAGCGCTCCAAATCTTTGATGGGGAAGGTGTTCCCAAGTTTGCTGACAATGTCGTTTATCGCATCACTGTTGTTGCCGGTGATGATGATGTCGTCTACATAGAGAAGAGTACCGCCTTTGGAAAAGATGAAGAGGGAAGGGTCGGTTTTGGACCCTTTGAAGCCGAATGATAGAAGAGCTTGGGAGAGCCGAACCCTAGCCGCTGCTATACCCTAGCCGCCGCTAAACTCTTATTGTCGCTGCCGATCCTTTACAACCCTAGCCACCGCTGATCTTCTCTTTCTCTGATACGTATCAAATAGACAAACAACTACTAAACACGACAATTCCACCCAAATGCTTATTACTTACTTGGAATTCGAGACTCAAGGCAATCTCCAAAGAAAACACAGAGAAGACGTAAATTCAAAAACTCCCCCCAACGCTCCCAGTAATTTCCTATATCAATGCTGATCCCCCACCATAAAAAAACCCATTTACCAAAAATAAAGCAAAAGACCCAAAATAAATTTCAACTATTGAAAAAAGACCTCAAACCCCTTGGACTTCGTGTTTTCCAGTCTTGCGTCTATACACCTGCCTCCAACGCCTCTGATTCACATCATTACTCTCGCCCCGAAGACTCACCTTGTCCTCAAGGTGAAAACCAGGAAACTGCTGCCGGATATGCTCAACCCCTTCCCAAGTAGCTTCGTCCATCGGCAGCCCCTTCCAAGCAATTAGTGCCTCTTGCTGACCTCCAACTGAACGAACTTCCAACACCTTCTCCGGCCACACAACCCAATTTTCCTCCAACTCTCTAGTGAGCGTTGATTCGACCTGCTGGTCGCCCACAACCAGCTTTAACTAAGAGACATGAAAAACGGGGTGGATTGCCGAATTTGGCGGCAACTTTAAGCGATACGCCACCTGCCCGATCTTTGCGAGTATCTCAAATGGTCCGTAAAAACGTGGCTAGCCCTTCTGGCTAGCCTGGGCTAGCCGTAACGTAAGAGCGGTTCCCGTTCGTAACTCACTATGCGGGGTGGTTCCCTTCCATACAATACTTTAAAGGGCGTCCTTCCAATAGTCGAATGGTGCGAGGTGTTATACCAATATTCTGCCCAAGGCAGCCATTTTACCCACTCCTTGGGTCGAGTTGACGTGAAACACCGTAAATAGGTCTCCAAGCTTCTGTTGACAACCTCCGTCTGACCATCCGTTTGGGGTGATAAACGGTGTTACGCTTAAGAACCGTCCCCTGATACTTGAATAATTCGCGCCAAAAGTTACCTACGAACACGCTATCTCGATCCGAAATTATGGATTTTGGGATTTCGTGTACCAAACAATCTCCTTCATGAAAACCAAGGCCACCGATACTGCTGTATATGGGTGTTTGAGGGGAACAAAGTGAGCGGATTTACTCAGCCTGTTGACCACCACCAGTATCACGTTATATCCGGATGACTTTGGTAGCCCATCGATAAAGTTCATAGTTAGATCCTCTCAAATCTGCGATGGTAAATTAAAGGGTTGTAGTGTAAGGCTCTAAAAGTTTCGACTATTTTAGAAAAGATTTTTAAAATAAATTCCACCAAACCCAACTTTAATTCAAAAGTAATCATCGTATAAAACCGTTAAAACAACCTTTACCGCCAATAATAAATGTAATCAAAACCGTAATTCAAATCCTAACGACAATTTAAGTAAACCCAGGTTCAAAGTTATTAAGTAAACTAAATAAAATAATCTATGCCAGTCGGGAGTTCGGAATCCTTCGGGAGTACTGTCATGCCACGCCTTTGCCTTTCGCATCCGCATTACTAGGATCTGCAATATCTGAAAGATGGGGGGGGGGGGGGTGGTAAGCTAATGCTTAGTGAATCCCTATATCTTATCATAAATCAATCACATGTAACCACACATAACGCGCCTGGAGACCCAGCCCTTAACCGATACCGCACTTGTACCTCCAAGGGGACCACGAGTCTCCACGTCCGATGTCCGACACCCAAACACCCCAAGGTCACTCTACCTCGACATCCAAGAATAGCCGTGAACCCTTGGCTAGACAACGTCACCCCGCACCCGACATCCAGGCCAGTGACACTTATCTAGGGACTAAGCCAGCCAAACAAACACATAACATCCAAACAATCAATAACCACGCGACAAACAATAACTGCAGCCATACAACGAATAATAACCGTAACACACAAACATCATACATAACCACGAATTAAGCGATAGTGCGAGACAAGTAATATCATCATAACAAGACGAGGAACTCACCTCGAGTCCTAGCTAGCGTCAACACCAACCTACTTGACTACCGTACTCCCGTAAAACCTATAGTTCCGCAAAAACCCTAATTTAGATAAATGGTAAATTCGCAAACCATAACACGGCTGTTTTCCGACAGCCGCCACCAATAGCCAAGGCTGTCGGTGGCCGGAACAGCAATCCAGCGGTGGCAGCCACCTTCTGTTGCTTGCCGCCGACCAACCACCCTAAACCCTCACACCGCACACACACTGGATACACGCACACACATTGCACACACATACAGATCGCATACACACACTGCACACCATACAGATCGCATACACACAGCACACACACATACAGATCGCATATATACACCCGCACAACACACACAAACACACCAACACACACACACCGAACACACATACACGTGGCATACACACACAACACATGCCGAACACATACACACAGCACACATACAGATCAGATACACACACACACACACACACCGAACACACATACACGCCGGCGCACACCTACCACCGCCAGGGGTGGCAGGGCGGCGTCCCCTCCTTGCTGCACCACCGCTGCCGTAACGAGGCAGGGGGAGACAGGCGTCAACCTCTGTCCTTGATGCTTTCGGCGAGAGAAAAGAGAGGAGAGAGAGATATAAACTTTATCGAGAGGGGAGAGAGAGAGAGACTGATCAGAAAAAAGGAGAGAGACTCCGGTCTCTCTTTACTGCCAACGCCAGTAACAAGAAGAAGGGAGGGAGAGAATGAGGGGTGTGGCTGCTAGGGTTTGAGTCTAGGCTGAAAATATGACCCTATGACTTCCTTAGGTCAGCTTATAAAAGAGGAAAAAGCCCGATCAAGCAAGCATGGGCTACGGGCCTGACTTCTCACGCAAGTCACCCAGCCCCTTACCTTTTTCTAATTAAAATAACCTACTAAACAAAACCGAAAAAATAAAGAAAATACTAATTACGGAAAGGTAACGAATTACCAGAAATCTCGGGGCGTTACAACTCTCCCCCACTTGAATCAGACTTCGTCCCGAAGTCGATTCCGTCAAACAACTCCGGGTAGTGAGCTCGCATCTCTACCTCGGGCTCCCAGGTCCATTCCGAACCCTTCCTATGCTGCCACAACACCTTCACGTACCTGATCTCCTTGTTACGCAAGGTCTTCACCTTCCACTCTAACAAAGCGATCGGTTTCTCAACGTAATTGAGCTTCTCATCGATCTGGATATCCTCCAACGGTACTACAGTCGACTCATCCCGTACGCACTTCCGCAGTTGCGAAACGTGGAAGGTATTATGGATGAACCTTCCCGACCCGAGCTATGATCTTGTACGACCCGATAAAACGAGGTCCTAACTTACCCCTCTTCCTGAACCGAATCACCCCCTTCCAGGGTGAAACCTTCAATAGGACATAATCGCCTACCTGAAACTCGAGGTCCGAACGTCGCCTATCCGCATAACTCTTCTGGCGACTCTGAGCGGTAGCTAGCCTCTCTCTGATCATCTGCACCAACTCTGTCGTCTTGAGAACTATCTCGGTATTCCCCAAAACTCGATGACCGACCTCGCCCCAACAACTAGGCGTCCGACACTTCCTACCATACAGCATCTCGAAAGGCGGCATGCCAATACTCGCGTGAAAGCTAGGCAGTTATCTCGGTCCGTATCGGAAATATCGGTCCGGACCTTGAAATGATATATCGGTTATAGCGGTGAGATATCGGTAAAAAATTATGGTCATAAAATTTTTTATATATATGTTATATATCAATAATAAGTATTAAATAATAGGCTAAATGGCTAATATAGATCAAGTCAAAACAATTAAAACCACACAAGCAACATAGTCTAATACATATTAAGTAAGATAGTTCAAACAACACAAGCATTCAAGCAACATAGTAAGAGTTTAAAAAGCTCATAAACAACTAAAGAAGCTAATTGCAATCCACGGGGTCGGCATCCGAATCCACATCATTTAGCATATCCAAATCATTTATGTCATCATTCTTATCCCCCCTTCTTCCTCTTCATCCGCAACTCCAAATAAATCATCATCATCATCCCTGTAACGTTCTCTCTTGCTCCTTGTACTTGGACCGACATCCAATTTGCACCAAATAGTTCCCGCTTTTTCACCTAGACTTTTAATGTATCCCCATTCCCATGCCGGATCACCACTATTTGCGACTCTTGAAGTCGCAACTGATGCACCACTAGTATTCGTGGTGTTCGGGGTAGTGGAAGCTCTCGAAGAACCACCTTCCATGGAATTGAAAGCTGTGAATGAAGCTAGTACTAGTAGAACAGATTTGTAGGTTGTTGTTGTTGAGATAGTAGAGCAGATTACTGGATTAGAAGAGATTAAGAGAAGAGATCGATAGAAGAACAAAACTGATTTGTAGGTTGTTGTTGTTGTGCGATTTTTCTTACAGAGTTACAGAGAAGAGATCGATTAGTAGCCTGTAGGCTGTTGTTGTTGTGCGATTTTTCATACCTCAGTAGAGAAGAGATCGATTTCTAAAAGAAGTCTGTTGAAGTCGCAGATAGAGTAGGAAAGAAATTTGATTTGGTCGGCTGATTGATTTTGACTTTTTGAGTCATAAATGACCTAATTGATTTTGGTCCATATTTTATTAATGTTGTATTGATATGTTTTTGCCCAACCAGTTGTTTTTAGCCCAAAAGCCCATTGTTTTAAAATTCTTGATTTTATTAATTTTTAGCCCAAAGGCCATTGTTTCTAAATTTCTAGCCTAAAATGGTCTTCACGATATATCGGTATCTCGGCCCGATATTTTGTTTTAAAATATCGTCCAATCTCGGTGATATCGGCCGAGATTCTCGGGACCGATATTTTAACCGATATATGGTGACCGATATAATATTTATGACCGATATCCGAGATCTCACCGATATCTCACCAAGATATCGCGATATTGACTGTTTAGCGTGAAAGCTATTATTGTAGGAAAACTCTGCCAAAGGGAGATACTTGTCCCAGCTGCCCCCAAAATCTAACACGCAGGCTCGGAGCATATCCTCGAGCGTCTGGATGGTACGCTCACTCTGACCATCCGTCTAGGGGTGGAAAGCGGTACTGAAATGGAGTTTAGTACCCATCTCCTTCTGGAACCTCTCCAGAAACGAGAAGTGAAACGGGTGTCTCTATCTGAAACAATAGACACTGGCACCCCGTGCAATCTCACAATCTCCCGAACAAAGATATCCGCAAGCTTATCTGCCGAAGAACTCTCCTGGATAGGTAGAAAGTGAGCGCTCTTGGTCTCCACGTACTTCTTGGTGTAGATGTCCGTCCACTTCTTTTTCGACGGCTCTCCGGTTATCATGAGCATTGGCTTTGCACTCTCCACTTTTTCGGTTGTGGATCGATCGGCTGTCATTCTAACACTCAACAAACGATTACTGCAACTTGCGGGAAACAAAGAGATAAAATATAAATAAAGATAAAAATAATTAATTAAACTAGAAAGCGAATAACTTGCAAGGGAAAGAATCCCTCACAAGGATCGATTAACCAAACTAATTAGACTAAAATCTAACAACTACCGTTCCCCGGCAACGGCGCCAAAAAACTTGATGCGGTAATTATCGTATATAAAAAGCGTAACAAGTTTTAACCTCTAATGCCTAGCCACCGTCTTACCACATATACAGGCAAGCGTACCTGATCGTGAGTAATATAGTGTAGGAAAGTCCAGGTATCGTATCTACCACTGGGAACGGTCAAGTTTTTGCAGACTAAAGTCTGAATCGATTTAATTAATCTAACAGGGGGGTTTTGTATGAAAAATGTTTGAATACTGAAAAAGATAATTAACTAAGTAAAACTAAGAAAGCGATTAAAATAATAATTGAGTTTATAATAATGGAAAAACATCAGTACTTATCATGATAACATGAATCCCCAATATGGATGACATGATTAGGTCGAAGGTTTGGTTGTTTTGACTATTGTAGGAATTTAAGTCTGGGACACCCTAACATGTGCAATTTATGGCTATGAACTAGGATATGGTCCTCCTAATTCCAATCCTAAATCGTTTGGTCCACAATTCAGAATCGGTAAACCCTTCCCAATCAGTATTGTAATGGCTCTTTTACTATCGGTCACTTATTGGTCAAAGTAACCCCTTAACATAACTCTATGGTCCAAGTCAGGCTAAGGTAGGTTGATTATCCTTTCGGAGTCTATCTGTTTTTGGTCTAACAAATACACCCAACCAAGTGATTTCAAATCGCCACAACAACAATAATCAGAAAAGAACCATAAACGACATTCAATTAATCAAAAACAAACCAATAAACATTAATTGCAAAGTATCATCCACAAAGGTTCATCTATCATGACAAACACTACTAATAGACTACTCACTCATATTGAAAACAAAAACATAAACAAAGGTGGACATCGACATGATACCGAAAGTACAACGATAGATGATCAGAGATCGACTTCCGCAGCGTATCGGCACCTTCCGTACTCTCACTCTCGTTCCTCTGTATTCCCCTCGTGTATCGCACTTCAAAACTCATGTCCAAAACTGAAGGAGGAGGCTGATATTTAAAGAAAAACGACCAGGCGCCACCTGGCGATCGCCAGACTGCCATCTTGGCGACGCCAAACACTTAAAATCAACCTTAATCTGCACTTTAGTCGAACTTGGCGGCGCCAGATTGGGCATTTCGCGATCGCCAAGTGTCTTCTGTATTGACTTTGTGCATTTTTCACGTTTTCTCGCCTTTTTCCGTACTTTTCCGTTCCACGGCCTCCAAATCCTTCATAATCAATAAAAAGCTCAATTAGTGCATGAAATGATCATAAACGGGTGAGAAATGGGGTAAAGTCATACGATTACGCGCAACCAAAACATGTATAATTTTGGTGTTATCAAAATCCCCACACTTAAGCTTTGATTGTCCTCAATCAAAAGACTGAAAAGTAAGAAAGATAACTCCAAAATTATCTCCACCCAAGATCATCAAAGAAAACAAAGTATACTCATACAATCGAACACAAACAAGACTCGTCAAGCAATCGGATACCAAGGCCAACCTTTTACCCTCACATAATATGCATAACAATATGAAGTGTATCTCTCGGGGGTAAAAGTGTATATATAAGTGATCACACCAATACTCGACTAATTCCCGCATGCATAAGCTTGTCACCAAATCTAATCTCCACCACTGAGAAGTTGTCAACCTGTTGGTCCCAAGTAGGTGACCTTCAAGTAAGGATAGTGTTTGGGATTATAGAAGGGGGGGGGGGGTTGAATATAATCACACAGTTTTCTCACTTTTAAATTCTTGTTTTTATAAACAATATGAATTTACTGATTGTTGCGGAAATAGAAAAGACAATTAGTCTAAACTAAACAATCTAAGTTCTTTCACTATGCACTAAGTGAGAAGAGAATAAAGAAAGAAGATAGAGGGAATAAGAGAGAAAGGACTTGAGTATTTTAGGATGAAGAAGAAGTATGGAGAACATCTCTTCACGTCCTATTTATACTCCATGCATTAAATGCATGCAGACCTACTATTGTGACGTGTCACAATGTGAGTGGTCTGTTGTACTATTTACTATAAACAAATACTCTTTGCATGGTGTGCAAAAGAGGATGTTTGTAAACAGTTGCCTTATGGTCTGATAAGTACGGAGGGAACAGTAAAGTAACTGCCCTTATGTACTATTGTGTCAGAAAAGGCGAGTTATCCTTTTGTGCATTAGACTAAGACATTGTTCTAATCCTTCAGGATCATGATACTGATCAGTGACTAGAGTCCTGAAACTAGGGAAGTTCAGGGTCACGTGTATCCTGATGAATCTTCAGGATGTCATACGATAGTGAACAGACTGCTATCACTGAGTTCCGTCTTCAGATCACGAGCATGCTGTTCCTGTCATCAGCTATTTCTTCGACGTCGCTGATGGTTCTTTTTGTATGATCTTAATGTCTTCAGGAGGAGGTCTTCACTTCAGTGGACAGGATCAGTAGACTGCAGAACAGACTCGTTAGTCTCCTGATCCTGATCCTGAAATCTATAAAATTAAGTTACAGCATAAGTAACATGGAATAACACAGAACAGACTCAGTGATAATTCCTCAAGCTATAACAGAAGTAAAAACCTATTCACTAAGTAAAGATTCAGGATCATTATCATTTCATCAGGTCTTAGGAGAGCTGGATCAACAATCTCCCCCTAAATGATAATGATAAGACAACAGAGTAATTGTCTTAATCTAGAAAAGTTAGAAATAAATCTAAGTCTAGAACTAAACAGTAGGAAATAGAACTCATAAAGGTACATGTCCCATTTACTGTTTTGAGGGATCCTTTTCAGTACTATGATGGAATGAAGTACAATGCACTGAATTGCATTCTCATTAATCTCATTTAAATATTACAAGAGTAAGGAAAATACAAAAGTACATGATAGAAGTACTGAAAGAAAAATTACAAAATATCTAACTGTCAGATTCTTCGCTAATGTATTCAGTCTTGACGCAAACAGGAACAGTAGTGTCGCTGAAGGCAAGTCTGTGATCAAGTATAGCTCTGACAGTGCGGATGATCTCTTTGTTGTCTGGATTTTTCTTATCTTGTTGTGAAGTGAAGAGAACTGTCAAAAGATGTTCATAGGGCGCTATGTGTAGCTCACTGAAGCGCTGAAAGCGTAGGATTGAGTTATTGCTAACACATATGCCATGAACAGGTTCTCTGATTACTTGTCCTTCAGATAGAGAGATTCCAGGAGGGAATGAAAGATCAAGCATCGAGAGGTCCAGAGGTTTAACAACCATTCTGGGAAGACAGGGAGTTGGTCTTCTTGTAGAGGAGCCTGCAGATCTTCGAACAGGCTGCTGAGATAGGAGTGGAGAGTGATGGAGCAGGTCATCAGGTATTTCAGTTGTCCTTCTGATGCGAGCAATAAGTCCTTCAATGACTTCTTCTACTTCAGCCCGATAGTTCTTGTTGGCTTTGGGAAGCAGGGATCTGATTTCGTTCCACTCTGACAAGTTGTAGCGATCTAACTTGTCCAGAGTATGCTCTACGTCCTTTACTCCAGAGCGTTTGACTGTGATCCAGGTTTTGCCAGGATTACCTTTCTTGCCTCTGGATCGGCGAAGATGGATTCCTGAGATGGCAGCACCATGCTTTCGGAGGTGTAACCGATCTCTGCACCAGTCAAGCTCAGCATTCACTTCTCCAGTCTGTATTTCAGCATTTTTGTTGAAGACCTTCAGAACAGCTTTCTGTGCAAGGATAGGATCCGCACTTATTTCAGCATCTTCATCTACAAAATCCGATGCAAGCCTTCGAGCGGCTTGAGCAGAGAGGAAAGCTTCCTTCTGCTTCTTATTATGCTCTAGTTGAGCCTGTACAGCCTCGTTGTACTCCTCCTGCGAGAGATAGGCGAACTCGGAGTCACAAGAGGTACGAAGAGGGATTTTTACTCTTGTACTCTCGAGTCGCTCTATCACGGCGTCTAAGCGCCCATCCCTGTCAATGGCAAAGGAACTGTCAGGGTAGTTTTCACCTTCAGATCTAGGAGAGTTTGAGGGAGGTGATCTGGGTGAAGAAGCAGGGGTAGAGAAGTCATCAGAGATGAATTCATCATCTGATGAAAGGCATATGGTTTCAGGGGTGGCTCGGATTTCAGGGGTTCTGGATGAAGAGGCTTCTTGGTTGAAACGGGTTGCAGGACGGGTAGAAATGGTTTCTTGGTTAAGGGGTGTGATCCTGAAGGTCATTTTAGCTAATTCAGCTCTGGTCTGCTCATTGGGACTATTCTCCATTAGGCGAATAATGTCACCAGTGACAGAGCCAAAGTTGACATCGTAAGTTTCAGGATCGGCTTGGGTATTAGGTTCAGGTTCAGGGTGATAGGTGAGTTCAGGAGTTGGTTCAGGAGAAGGTAGTTTAGGAGGTTGGTAGATAACCATTTGAAGGTTATTAGGAGGGGAGTCTTCAGGTGAGGAGTCTAGGGTGATGGTTTCAGGGGTAGGTTTGGTTTTAAGAAGAGAAGATATAGGTTGATTATCAGAGGTAGAGGGAGAGGATGGTAGTGGAGACATACCAGAGGCATCAGGGTTCTCCCCCTGAGGTTGTGCGAGCCCTGGAATGGGCGCAGAGGCAGCAGGGACCTTCTCGACGAAGATGTCGTCGTCTATATCATCATCATCATCTTCATCATCATCATCGTCTTCATTATTCCCCCGTCTTCAGTGGTTCTCCAGTTTGTGGAGGGGGAATAGGCTGAATGGTCTCGGGGCTGTCTCTCCCCCTCAGCAGGTGCCTGTACCAAGGCAGCTGTTGACACACTCCTTTGGAGGAGAGAGGCCATGTCGCTAAGGACTTTGCGCTGGATGAATGATGATGAGATCAGGGACTGCAACACCTCCCTGTCCGCCGTGGTGAAGGATGGAGGCGGCGCAGGAGCAGAGGTGAGGGCGTTGACAGCAGAGGAGAGCCCTTGCACCTGCTCCTGGATGGCGCGAATGGCAGCTTCCTGAGCATCCAACCTCTGAACCACCGTTGATTGGAAGGTGGTGAGAGAGTTGGTGCTGTTGATGATCTCTGTGGAGAGCGCAGGTAGAGCCGAGGCCTTCAGGTCATCAATGGATGCCTGAAGGTTGGTGGAGGAGGAGGCAACCTGAGAAACCTTGTCATGGATGTTATCCAGACAAGGGATGGACAGGGTGACGGCCGTGGGCGGCGGAGTCGCGGCGATGGCGGCAGCAGTGGCACTGGCGGCGGCGGCTTCAGCAGCGGCTGCAGCAGCTTTAGCAGCAACAAGCTCCTGTTGTAAAGACTGGAGTTGTGCTGAATGCTCTTCCTCCTTCTGCTGGAGGGCAGTGCGTGCCTCATGCAGGTTCCTCTCAGCGGACTGCCTGCGTAGTTCAGCTGCGTTCAGCTGATGCTCGGCATCCGTGAGGATGAAGTCATTGAAGGGGTCATCCTGATGAAGATGCCCTTCAGAACCTGCTCCTAAAGAACCTGTAGACAGAGTAGCTAAGTGAGCACTAGAAGACTCATTAGCTTTCATAGAAGAAGTAACAGTAATATATTGCTTAGAAATATTACCTGAGGCTTGGAGGGTATCAGAATGATTACCCACCAGATTCTCTGAGGGTTCGAGTTGAACCACCTCAGGTTCTTGTGTGACAGGGGCAGATGTAGAAGTATCTGCAGGGGAAGAATGTTTAGATAAAGGAGATGGCTTATTAAAGTACTGGGGCAGGGTAATGTAATATTTCTTACCAGCCGCCTGTGTCTTTTTCTTTTGCGCCCTAGCTTTGGCGCGTTTTGGAGGAGGTGGAGGAGTGGCAGAGGATGGTTGGGGGCGCTTCTGGAGTGCAGAAGTTGTAGTTGCAGCTGGGGAAGTCAGTATTGGGTTAGCTACTGACATAGCATGCATAGAAGTAGAAGAGTGTGGTTTGGAAGAGATGATAGAAAACGTACCTGCAGTGGGAAAGGTGGATGGTTCAGCATCCTCCTGATCCTGATCCTGAGCAGGTTCAGGAACGACCAGGACGTCGGAGAGGGGGACGTCATCAGGATGATAAGCAACCTGGTCCAGGAACCTAGGCCCGAGGGCGTAGTTGTTGGAGTTCCCGACCTTGGGGTAGTGTTCCCCCATATGCAGCTCCAGGACGGCCGAGAAAAACCTGGTGAAGGCAACGTTGGCGACCCGGTTCTTGCTTCGGACCTTCTTCACCATGTCGTCCCAGATGGAGCGAGCATAGTCGAACTCGCGATTCTTGATCACAGAGAAGACCATCTGCTGAATGACCGTAGGGAACTGCTCCGTGCTCCCTGTTTTGCCCGATAAGCACAGGCCAAACGTGTTCCATATATAATAGAACACGGCGTTTAGTCCTGACTTATGGACAGTGGCACCTGTCTTCGGTAGCAGGACGCCTTCCTTGTTCACAGGCCATCTGTAGCCTATGGCGTCCAGGAACTCGACGATCTCGTCAGCGGTGGGGACAGGAGGGAAGCGCTTCTTCTTGGGGAAGTTGAGCACGTTCCTGAGGGTTCCAAAACCAAAGGAAATGATGTTTTCCTTGATTTGGAACTTGATGACCTCGCGCAGGACACCTTTTGTGTTCTTCTCCTTGGCAACAGTGGCAGTGGACCACAGTTGTTGCAGCATAGGCTTGTTTGGCTTGGGGTCAAGGGTGAACGCCGTCTTCAGAGGGCTGTTCAGTAAGAATTCCTTGGCCGGCAGCAGGTAATCTTTGTCTTCCGGGATGTCGAACAGTCCTACGACGTTGTTCTGTTTGAACTGGACGTCGTGTTGTGGGATGACAATCGGCAAGCTTTCAGTAGCCTGCAGAGGGGTGGCCTCTGAGGAGAGCTGGGCGTCCAGAGAAGTAGATGTAGTAGCAGCCATCCTGTTAAACATAAAAATAACATATATGGATGATTAAGAGTCCAAAATATGCATTTTTCTTCATTTTTCAATGAACACAGAATATGTTCATAAAAATGGTGAAATCCTTTATACTATGAATAGATTAGATACCAAAATACACAAAAGGAATGTGTTTTGGTATTAAAAAGAACTTCTATTTTGATGAATAGATATCAAAATAGGAGTTTATGACTGTTCTTAAAAGAAATAAGAAAAATCATTCTAAACAGTTTTAACAAAAAATCTTAGAAGATTTTGGGAAAACTAAGATCAAACGAAGTGATCTTAGGGTTTTTGGAAAAACGTTTACCAAAATAAGTTGTTTTTAAGGAAGAATACCAACTTAGATTGTGGAAAGAACAAAGAACAAAAGGAAACTTACGTTGATCTTGTTAAAGAAGTGGTAAGTGTGTGTTCTTGGTGTTCTTGAGAATGCAGATTCTTGCTTTTTCTTGCTTGAATGCTTAGAGAGTATTATGTGAGCGTAAAGAGTGAAAAGGATTACGAATGAGGTTTTTATACCTCGTGGTAGGAGAGAGAAAATGGATGAGAGAGAAAAGAGCGGCTAAATTCAAACGTAATGATGAAAATGGGAGTTCTACGCGCGTTCACGCGCCTGACACACGTAGTGGGGAACAGGAAACGTCCCATTACGTGTCAGTGCAGATGAAAGGTTTCTTTTATTTGAAAAACTAAAAACCACCTTTTCAGGGGATGATTCCATTTTGGTGAAAGATATGATTTATTGGAATCAGAGTACTTATCAGATAAGTACTGTTTTGGGAAAATCCTCTTATCACATTTAATGCGATAAGGTTTCAGTAGCAGAGGGAAGAAATACTTACCTGAGAATCATCAGTATTCGGATATTGAACAAAGATTTTGTAAGTACTGAATAGAGTTATCCTCTGAAGAAGAGTTATTCAGGAGTTGTTAATAAAAGAGGTCCTGAGAGAATATAAGGACTTTAACAACTGTTTGTCCTGAGAACTTCTATTCTTCAGGATTTAACATCCCAAGTTCACTGAGGAGCATATTAAAACGCGTCACATCCAGTGGTTTGGTAAAGAGGTCAGCAAGCTGATATTCAGTAGGGACAAAATGGAGTTCAATATCACCATTCATCACATGATCCCTGATGAAGTGATATCTCACTTCAATGTGCTTTGTCTTAGAGTGTAAGACAGGATTGTTAGCAATGGCTATTGCTGAAGTGTTGTCACAGTAGATAGGAATTTTGGAGAGTTGTATGTCATAGTCCTGAAGTTGATTTCTCAGCCACAGGACCTGAGCACAACATATTCCTGCTGCAACATATTCAGCTTCAGCAGTTGATGTGGACACAGAGTTCTGCTTCTTGCTAGTCCAACTCACCAACTTGCCACCTAATAGGTGACAGCCACCAGTAGTGCTTTTCCTGTCGATCTTACATCCTGCAAAGTCACTATCAGAATAAGCTGTTAGATCGAACCCTGAGTCCTTGGAGTACCAAAGACCCATGTTAGGAGTTCCCTTCAGGTATCTGAAGATCCGCTTTACAGCGGTCAGATGGGATTCTTTGGGTTCAGCCTGATAACGAGCACAGAGACATGTAGAATACATGATATCAGGACGACTCGCTGTAAGATACAGCAGTGAGCCAATCATTCCTCTATAGAGAGTCACATCAACAGGTTTCCCTTTGGAATCCTTGTCAAGAGACAGAGGAGGAGCCATTGGAGTCTTCATCGGTGTACAGGATGTGAGATCAAATTTCTTCAGCATCTCATGTACGTATTTACCTTGATTGATGAAGATTCCCTTTTCAGATTGCTTGATCTGAAGTCCTAAAAAGAATGTTAGTTCGCCCATCATAGACATTTTATATTCAGATTTCATGAGCAACTCAAACTTTTCGCAGAGTTTGGGATTTGTGGATCCAAAGATAATGTCATCGACATATATCTGGACAAGAAGGATATGCTTAGGATATTTTTTCAGAAATAAAGTGCTATCAATCTTTCCACGAACAAAACCTTTAGAGAGAAGAAAGGTTGAGAGGGTATCATACCAGGCACGAGGAGCCTGTTTTAACCCATAGAGAGCCTTGTTTAACTTGTAGACGTGATCAGGGAACTTAGGATCTACAAAGCCAGGAGGCTGAGCCACATAGACCTCTTCATTAAGTTTTCCATTCAGAAATGCATTTTTAATGTCCATCTGATAAACTTTGAAGTTCATATGTGCTGCAAAAGCTAGGAAGAGTCGAATTGCTTCGAGCCTAGCAACAGGAGCAAAAGTTTCATCGTAATCAATGCCCTCTTCCTGCCTGTATCCCTGAGCCACAAGGCGAGCCTTGTTTCGAATGATTGTACCAATCTCATCAAGTTTATTTCGAAAAATCCACTTGGAACCAATGATTGTACGTTTTCGAGGCCTAGGGACGAGAAGCCAGACATTGTTTCTGATGAACTCTGCTAGCTCTTCCTGCATGGCTGAGACCCAGGCAGGATCACGCAAAGCATCATCTATTTCTTTAGGTTCATTTTCAGAGATAAAATTTACATAAAGACAGACGTTACCAGCCTGACGTCTAGTTTTCACACCAGAGGAAGGGTTTCCAAGAACTTGATCAATGGGATGATCTTTGGTCCATCGGAGAGCAGGTGGTTGATACACCTGTCCTGAAGTAGATGCTTCATTGGATGATGGATCAGGAAGAAGATTGGTAGGAGAGGGTTCACTAACAGTGGTTTGAGAGAAGTCTTCACTGTTAGTGGGTTGATCAGGTTCAGGTGGTGTGATTTGAGAGATAGGGGTGGCATTTATGAGAGGTGGAGTGGTTGTATCAGTGGGTGGTATAGGATCTTCTTCAAAACCATCAGGAAGGTCTTGAGGAGATGGATCAGCAATAGGAGGTTCAGGGACTTGAAAGAAAGAGTCAGCCCACTGATTGATTTCAGTATTATCATTTGGGTGAGGAAAGGTAGGACCCGATTCATCAAACTTGACATGAATCGTTTCCTCAATGGTTTGTCTTCGTTTGTTGAACACACGGTAAGTTTTAGAAATGGATGAGTATCCAAGGAAAATTCCATCATCAGATTTGGAATCAAACTTTCCAAGATTATCTTTGTTGTTCAGGATGTAGCAGACACAACCAAAGATATGGAGATGTTCGATTGATGGTTTCCTGTTACGAAAGAGTTCGTAAGTTGTTCTTCTGAAACGCTTGACAATCAGAGATCTGTTCTGGGTGTAACAAGCAGTATTTACAGCTTCAGCCCAGAACTGAGTGGCAAGGTTGGCTTCACTCAGCATAGATCTCGCAGCTTCGATCAGCGTCCTGTTTCGTCTTTCAGCAACACCATTTTGCTGAGGAGTTCTCACAGAGGAGAAGTTTTGAGAGATACCTTTCTGTTCAAAGAAAGATTCCAGGGTACTGTTTTTGAACTCAGTCCCATGGTCACTTCTTATTGATCGAACAGTAAGGTTGTTGAGTCTTTCCATCTTCCTGACGAACAGGATGATTTCTTCAGGAGCATCACTCTTGGCACGTAAGAAGAAAACCCAAGTATATCTGGAATATTCATCTACGATTACCAGAGTATATTTCTTTCCACCAATGGATTGGACATTAACAGGTCCAAAGAGATCCATGTGGAGAAGTTGTAGAGGAGAGCTGATGGAGGAAATCTGCTTAGACTTGAAGCTAGCCCTGGTCTGTTTTCCTTTCTCACATGCTGAACAAAGAGATTCCTTTGTATAGCGAAAGTCAGGAAGACCAATGACCAGGTTGTTGATGCAGAGTTGATTCAGCGTCTTGAAGTTGAGATGAGAGAGACGCTTGTGCCAGAGCCAATTCATATCAGTGGAGGCACGTGATACGAAACAGAAGTTATCAGTGGAAGTATTCATATTGATGATGTAGATATCTGCATGTCTAACACCATTGAGAATAACTTCCTTTCTCCTGTTCTTGACTTTGCACTTTTTCTTAGAGAAAGAAACTTTGTGATTCTTATCACACAGTTGACTGATGCTCAGAAGATTATGCATCAGGCCTTCAACATAAGCAACTCTTTTGAAAGTAGTTACTCCGTTGGTCAGAGTGCCATACCCTCGGGTTTGGCCTCTACCGTTTCCGCCAAAGGTCACAGCAGGACCTCTTTCTTCACGGTAGTTAGTGAGGACAGATTTAGAACCAGTCATGTGTCGAGAGCATCCACTGTCCAAGTACCAGATGCCCTTATCCTGACTGGAAGAATCAGTCGCAGAGGTGGAAGCTTCAGGAGTTGTGGAAGAAGAAGCTTCAGGATCCTGAGGAGGAATCTCTTCGGGAACCTCTTCTATCTTAGCCATGAGAGCTAAGGTAGGTTCCTCAATAATGGCCATCAGTGCCACTTGAGTGTCTTCCTCATCAGACGAGTCATCAGAGGAGACATCATCCCAATCGCAGTCTTCTGCGATTAAACCTTTGCCTTTACGCTGAGTTTTCATCTTTTTGTACTTTTCCTTCAGGCGCTGGTATTTGGGGTTCTTGGAAGAAGATTTAGCAGAGGAGGGAGCAAACTGACTTTTTCTGTACCTGCAATCATTAGCAAAGTGTCCTTTGCCCTGACAGTTGTAGCAGATAGCAGTAGCCTTGTCAGTAGAATCTGACTTTGGCTTGTCAGTAATAGAAAGATGTTTCTTTTTATGGAAGTTTCCCTTTTTGGCAAACTTCTTGAAAGATCTGGTTAAAAGAGCAAGAGATTCATTGAATTCAGGATCTTCTGACATGTCAGAGTCAGAAGATTCTAATTCAGTAATAGTTACTGAAGAAGAAGTGGCAGCAATAGGAGGAACTGAATCAGAAACCAATGCAACAGATGTGCTTTTGGGTTCTTTAGAATCTCTTATGAGATTCTTTTTCAGTTTCTTCTGTTGTTCACGGTTCAGAAGAATACCGTACAACTCACTTAGTGTGAGTGTCTTTATGTCCTTTGACATAGTTAAGCAGGAGGTGTAAATTTCCCAATGTTCAGGAAGAGCTTCCATGAACTTGGTAACCACCTCAGAGTTAGAGTAGGTAGTACCGATGGTCTTCAGATCAATCAGAAGACAGTTGAATCTCTGATGTAGCTGGGAGAGAGTTTCATCCTTCTGATGAATAAAGCTTTCGTACTGTCGAACCAAGAAAATCTTTCTTGATTCCATGAGTACGGCGGTACCTTCATATTGAACACAAAGAGTGTCCCATATCTCCTTAGCAGAGCGAAGGTGACAGACAGAATGAAAGACGTCATCAGGGAGTGACATAGCAATGAGAGACCTAGCCTTGGTGTCAATATTGACCAGACGTCTATCTTCATCATTCCAGTCAGTTACGGGCTTTACCAGCTCTCTTTCAGGAACAGCAGGTTGGCCACCAGCAGCAGGAATGGGGTGGACGGTTTGTGTAGGCACATGTGGTCCGTTTTCCAGAAAATAAGGAATCTGGGGATCAGAACCAGAGAGGAAAAGCTCCATCCTGGTTTTCCAAAGAGAGAAGTTGTCTTTGTTAAACCGAGGAGGCTTTCCAGCAGAGCCGGTATCAAAGTAGTTATCCTTAGCTTGAAGAGCCATAGAATAAGAAGAGAGAGGATCACAAGATTTTTCTTAAGAAGAAAATGAGAGCTTGTATCTGCTCTGATACCACTTGTTGGTCCCAAGTAGGTGACCTTCAAGTAAGGATAGTGTTTGGGATTATAGAAGGGGGGGGGGGTTGAATATAATCACACAGTTTTCTCACTTTTAAATTCTTGTTTTATAAACAATATGAATTTACTGATTGTTGCGGAAATAGAAAAGACAATTAGTCTAAACTAAACAATCTAAGTTCTTTCACTATGCACTAAGTGAGAAGAGAATAAAGAAAGAAGATAGAGGGAATAAGAGAGAAAGGACTTGAGTATTTTGGGATGAAGAAGAAGTATGGAGAACATCTCTTCACGTCCTATTTATACTCCATGCATTAAATGCATGCAGACCTACTATTGTGACGTGTCACAATGTGAGTGGTCTGTTGTACTATTTACTATAAACAAATACTCTTTGCATGGTGTGCAAAAGAGGATGTTTGTAAACAGTTGCCTTATGGTCTGATAAGTACGGAGGGAACAGTAAAGTAACTGCCCTTATGTACTATTGTGTCAGAAAAGGCGAGTTATCCTTTTGTGCATTAGACTAAGACATTGTTCTAATCCTTCAGGATCATGATACTGATCAGTGACTAGAGTCCTGAAACTAGGGAAGTTCAGGGTCACGTGTATCCTGATGAATCTTCAGGATGTCATACGATAGTGAACAGACTGCTATCACTGAGTTCCGTCTTCAGATCACGAGCATGCTGTTCCTGTCATCAGCTATTTCTTCGACGTCGCTGATGGTTCTTTTTGTATGATCTTAATGTCTTCAGGAGGAGGTCTTCACTTCAGTGGACAGGATCAGTAGACTGCAGAACAGACTCGTTAGTCTCCTGATCCTGATCCTGAAATCTATAAAATTAAGTTACAGCATAAGTAACATGGAATAACACAGAACAGACTCAGTGATAATTCCTCAAGCTATAACAGAAGTAAAAACCTATTCACTAAGTAAAGATTCAGGATCATTATCATTTCATCAGGTCTTAGGAGAGCTGGATCAACACAACCGTCAAGAGGACTTTAGGGTTGCAATGTTAGGCTAAGGGTTAAGGGTAGGATAAAGGATATATATAAGTGACTAAGGGTTTTGCAACAAAAACTTGAAAACTTAAGCAGTAATGATCCAAACAGTGAAACAATCTGACTTTCGAACAATGAGACTTTTGGGATGAGTATTCTCTCTTTTCTTTTAGAATTGGCCTAAGCCTATGGCTTATTTGGGGCGCAAATTCTTTTTCATTCTTTTCAGCTCTCATTTCTTTTCTTTTTGCATTCTCGACTCTTTTGATATTTCTTTTCTTTTCTGAGTCTCAAATATTTTTCTTTTCTCTTTTTTTTCAGAGCAGCAACTATGTTGCTTTTGGGATCTTTTTAAATCTCAATCCCATAAAAACTGTCAGATAAGAAAACTGGATCAAAACATCTCAAGATTCAAATTTAAGTTACGGCCAAGAGATAGATAAACAATTAGGCTCAATGATAAAGTGTATAGTGGGTAAAGAAATGAAAAGGCTAAGGCTCAAAATGGTTTCAAGGGATAAAGTGTTAAAAGGTGAACACTTTTTCAATTACAGGCTAGGCAAATCAAATAACCTTATGATGAGGTTATCTGACGAAGGCTAAAAGGGTTAGAAACGAAGGCCTCTATCAGTGCAATGGTGATAAATACTTCTCTTATGTGGTCTCGACAAGCATTCAAATGACAAGTTCTACCTTGGGTCAAAGTCGGTATTCCTCACAGAAATGAATAGATATAACAGTATAGGCTCAATCTCTCAACGGAATTGGGTAAGGTACTCATGGTAATCAATATCCCAAGGCATCCTTTTACTCAACTTATCCTATTCAGTGTTCTCCTATACAAGCAACTCAGTCTCAAAAACAATCTCAGATTTCGAAAAAAATTGGGGTCAAATCTCAAAGCTTTCAAAAGTTTGAAAAACGACAATCCACAAGCAAAAAGTGAACCCATTTAAACAATAAGTCTACATAACCCCCTCCCCACACTTAAAATTTGCAGTGTCCTCAATGCAACAATTAACACAATTAAGGAGTAATTGGGAAAAAGAGAAACTTCCCGGGTTATGTGACGAAATCTGTTCTGATCTGAGAGTGGTGCATAAAATTCGTGCTCGATCATAAAATCGCCGTATCTACCAACAAAAAGAAAAAGAAAAAGTAAAAACGAACAAATGAAAAATAAACCAAACCAAATTACTTAAAAATCCTAAGCAAACCAACAGAAAAATAAAATTGTTCACACACAACCACGCAGTTCAAAAATTAAAAATTGTTTAGGACAACCAAATCGAATAATGGAGATAAAAGATAGAGATCAATAAGGGCCACGAGGTTGGTTTTGCCAATCCTCGTAAGTCGGGTAACCGGGCGGAGCATCCTCGGAGTATGGCCAATATGGAGATGGAGCAAAAGCGGTATTCGGTTGAATACCGAAGTGGGAGGCCATCTGGTTCAGCACTCCACTCTGCCAGTTGGCTTGGTGAAGAGCCTCCACGGTGTTGTACTCCATGTGCTGTTGATGCCGGCCATGAGAAAGTGACATCTCCGAAAGTTGGTTACTCAAGTCTTGGTAACCCGAATAAGCATTCCAATCCGCTGGTTGTTGACTTGCGCTCGCCCCACTCGTTCCACCGGTATCATGTGTACTCCTCGGTGCTTGGCTAGGTTGACTTATCGGTTGACTTCCATACGCTTGAGGATTACGGATCCATGCATTGTAGTCCCTTCCGATCGCATGTTCAACTCTCGCCACGCCCATACCTCGGAGTTGGTCCATGTCAATCAACCCCATCTCCCGAGGTTCGTCATCGAAGCGATCGCGGCGTCGGTTAAGATACCGAAATGCTTGGCCAAGAGCGTCACGTACTGGCCACCAACGATGCGACTACCCTCGCGATAACCACTCGCCTTAGCGAGTTGAGCGGCGATGAGATACGGAGCATTCGGATATTTATCATTCGTAGAGAGTTGCTCGAGAAGCCATAAATCTTGCACGGTTACTTTATCCTCACTAGAAGATCGAGCGTTCACCGCTTGAATGAGCATGCGGTGTAGAAGTCTATCCGTCGAAGCAATAAAACCTTTCACCTTGAGGTTGCCATGATAATCACCATCACCCAAAATCGCCCATGCCAAACGCGGATCAAAATCATCGGGTCTCCTTGCGGTCGCCCACATGTACTCCTCAAATCCGGGAGCATCGACGTCCAATTGGGTATATATCCTCAAAGCAAGAGCAAAATCAACCAAAGAAAGAGATCTCCAAACACCACCAAGTCGGAAAGTCATACACGATTGATGAAACTCCCCAAGAGCGTTGATCGCATCGAAACGAAACGTGGCCACAAACTCCACGATAAGCTCTCGGTATAGGGTCTCGGCGATATCGAAAACTCGCTCCCATGCATGGCATATGTAGTACTCATTGCCATCCTCGTCGTATGCATGCTTTTCAAGAATCGCTTTGATGTCGTTCTCGACATGCATTGATCGAAGAAGATCCCAATCGACTCTTTTCGGCATGAGAATTTGGCGGGGAAGAAGTCGGTTGACAATGTCCCGATATTCCTCCTTCTTTCGAGTCGTTTGTAAACGAGGTGAAAACATGACCTCCATCCGATGCATAGAAGTTAATTGCGGCGGTGGTCTTAGATGCGCGGGTCTTTTGTCTCTACAAAAACCAAATACCATTGTCTTAGAAAGGTTTTAATCCAATAAGTGCAAGACAAGGTTTATTCACATTCAAAGTTCCAACGAGACAAAAACCTATACGACTAACAAGTTCAAGCATCACAATCATATATGCATAACAAAACAAGAGTAATGGGGATGTGGAACATCCCCACACTTGAACTTTTAGTTCAATCACAATTGCAAACCAATCTAGCTAGTAAGAAAGAATGGGGGATTTTGGTTTTCTCAAAATCCCCACACTTATCATTTAACCACAATCACTAGATTAATCAATCAAGTAGCATGCTAGAAACAAGATTTCAATCACAATATAGGGCATGCATTTATCTTAAATCATCAATGGTGTATCAAGAACCATGTCAATTTCATTCAAGCAAAGAAACACCATTGCTACCCAAAACAAGATCTTCAATTACCAAATCGAGCAATCCTTATGAAATCAAAGTTAGGAAACGTACCTTGTTCATGATGAAAGATGAAATTGAAGCTCAAGAAGGTCGAATTTCGCAAGAACGTGAGAGGATTTGGCGGCGCCTAAGAGAAATTAGGTTTGTGTGTTTGTGAAAAGTGGGAAAAAGAAGGTTTAAAAACCCCTCTGTCCCGACTTCGCATCGCGAAACCCTGGGTTTCGCGTCGCCAAACAGGTCAAATTCAGCAAACCTTGATTTTTCAAAAGTTTCGCGTCGCCAAACGGCCCTCTTCGCGTTGCCAAGTTCGAAAAAATTTACTTGATCCGTGGCTTACTCACTTGGCGTCGCCAGATTGAGAATCTGGCGATCGCCAAATGGCTACTGTTTCCAACTTGTGAAATTTTGCATCGCGTTCCGATTTCGCTCGAATCTGGTTTCTATCCCCTCCGTATGGTTACCTAAGCAATATCAAATGAAAACATTAGTAAAAACACACACGAAAAGCATTAAAAACGAAAGAAAATCAAAAAGCTCGAGTTGCCTCCCGAGAAGCGCTTCATTTTTGGACGGGTCTAGAGCTCGACCCCACTTTCGGCTCATTTCTTGGCACGTCGGGACGACGAGCCTCTCTTCTTCCTGTGATCTTTCTTGGAGGATCCGGTTCCTTGAGTTTTTGATCTTTTTGATGCATCGGGTTTGAATAGTCCTCCGTTTTCTTTCCAAGCTCATGCGGGAGTAGCGGACGGTTCATGCTTTTGGTGTAGGCTAGAGAAGGATCATCATAAGGTTCGTCGAGGTGTCTGACCGGCTCTCCATTAGGATCAAAGTATATCCGATTGTCTCCATAGCCTAAGCTCGTGACTTGATTGCGCATATCGGTATTTACTTGAGCGGTGTGCAAGAAAGATCTCCCGAGGATTATCGGGATCTCCGTGTTTTGTGGAAGGTTAGCTATGACGAAGTCCGTATAGTACACAAATTTTTCCAATACGAATCGGGACTCCTTCCGCTATTCCTAACGGTGTTGTCATGTAACCGTTCACTCCCTGGTATTGATAGTTTGTTGGCATGATCCTCTTGACTCCCATTTTCCTGCAATAGCAAACAGGCATCATATTAAGAGCGGCACCTGAATCAACCAAAGCAAGACCACTAAATTTATGACAAGAAGTAGGTAAGTTATAACTCCCTGGATCATGCTTGATTGGTGCGATGTAGATGAGATCATCATCTGGTGCTTTCACCTTTTCTTTCTCCTTCTCTTTGCCTTTATCTTCTTTCTTCGGGATCATGAACTCCGCGTATCCGCCTTGCTTTCCATCTTCCTCATCTTCATCCTCACTTGAAGCTTCGGGAACCTTGAGTCGTAGGTGTTCGAAAGACACGGTGAACCCCTCCGAATCCTAATCCGTGGCATAGTCGGGCTCACTTTCACTCTCGGTCTCCACGTACTTCTTGGTGTAGATGTCCGTCCACTTCTTTTTCGACGGCTCTCCGGTTATCATGAGCATTGGCTTTGCACTCTCCACTTTTTCGGTTGTGGATCGATCGGCTGTCATTCTAACACTCAACAAACGATTACTGCAACTTGCGGGAAACAAAGAGATAAAATATAAATAAAGATAAAAATAATTAATTAAACTAGAAAGCGAATAACTTGCAAGGGAAAGAATCCCTCACAAGGATCGATTAACCAAACTAATTAGACTAAAATCTAACAACTACCGTTCCCCGGCAACGGCGCCAAAAAACTTGATGCGGTAATTATCGTATATAAAAAGCGTAACAAGTTTTAACCTCTAATGCCTAGCCACCGTCTTACCACATATACAGGCAAGCGTACCTGATCGTGAGTAATATAGTGTAGGAAAGTCCAGGTATCGTATCTACCACTAGGAACGGTCAAGTTTTTGTAGACTAAAGTCTGAATCGGTTTAATTAATCTAACAGGGGGTTTTGTATGAAAAAGGTTTGAATACTGAAAAAGATAATTAACTAAGTAAAACTAAGAAAGCGATTAAAATAATAATTGAGTTTATAATAATGGAAAAACAGCAGTACTTATCATGATAACGTGAATCCCCAAAATGGATGACATGATTAGGTCGAAGGTTTGGTTGTTTTGACTATTGTAGGAATTTAAGTCTGGGACACCCTAACATGTGCAATTTATGGCTATGAACTAGGATATGGTCCTCCTAATTCCAATCCTAAATCGTTTGGTCCAAAATTCAGAATCGGTAAACCCTTCCCAATCAGTATTGTAATGGCTCTTTTACTATCGGTCACTTATTGGTCAAAGTAACCCCTTAACATAACTCTATGGTCCAAGTCAGGCTAAGGTAGGTTGATTATCCTTTCGGAGTCTATCTGTTTTTGGTCTAACAAATACACCCAACCAAGTGATTTCAAATCGCCACAACAACAATAATCAGAAAAGAACCATAAACGACATTCAATTAATCAAAAACAAACCAATAAACATTAATTGCAAAGTATCATCCACAAAGGTTCATCTATCATGACAAGCACTACTAATAGACTACTCACTCATATTGAAAACATAAACATAAACAAAAGTGGACATCGACATGATACCGACAGTACAACGATAGATGATCAGAGATCGACTTCCGCAGCGTATCGGCACCTTCCGTACTCTCACTCTCGTTCCTCTGTATTCCCCTCGTGTATCGCACTTAAAAACTCATGTCCAAAACTGAAGGAGGATGCTGATATTTAAAGAAAAACGACCAGGCGCCATCTGGCGATCGCCAGACTGCCATCTTGGCGACGCCAAACACTTAAAATCAACCCTAATCTGCACTTCAGTCGAACTTGGCGGCGCCAGATTGGGCATTTCGCGATCGCCAAGTGTCTTCTGTATTGACTTTGTGCATTTTTCACGTTTTCTCGCCTTTTTCC
This sequence comes from Centaurea solstitialis, assembly GCA_030169165.1. Taxonomy (NCBI): domain Eukaryota; kingdom Viridiplantae; phylum Streptophyta; class Magnoliopsida; order Asterales; family Asteraceae; genus Centaurea; species Centaurea solstitialis. Next base: position 56,372,808 of record CM058047.1, on the reverse strand, counting down.
GTACTTTTCCGTTCCACGGCCTCCAAATCCTTCATAATCAATAAAAAGCTCAATTAGTGCATGAAATGATCATAAACGGGTGAGAAATGGGGTAAAGTCATACGATTACGCGCAACCAAAACATGTATAATTTTGGTGTTATCAGGGATCTCGCCAATAATCCGCTCACGCCTTGCATTAACGTCTAACACCGCTTCCTCCTGAGCCTTTCTGATTAACTCCAGTAAAGGAGTCATAACCGTCATACGCAGGCACAAACCCCGTATGGGCTCACCGATCGGATTCTGACTCAAAGCGTCCGCAACGACGTTCGCTTTACCCGGGTGGTAAAGTATCTCACAGTCGTAATTCTTGTTGATCCAGCTCTCCTAAGACCTGATGAAATGATAATGATCCTGAATCTTTACTTAGTGAATAGGTTTTTACTTCTGTTATAGCTTGAGGAATTATCACTGAGTCTGTTCAGTGTTATTCCATGTTACTTGTGCTGTAACTTAACTTTATAGAATTCAGGATCAGGATCAGGAGACTAACGAGCCTGTTCTACAGTCTACTGATCCTGTCCACTGAAGTGAAGACCTCCTCCTGAAGACATTAAGATCATACACAAAGAACCATCAGCGACGTCGAAGAAATAGCTGATGACAGGAACAGCATGCTCGTGATCTGAAGACGGAACTCAGTGATAGCAGTCTGTTCACTATCGTATGACATCCTGAAGATTCATCAGGATACACGTGACCCTGAACTTCCTCAGTTTCAGGATTCTAGTCACTGATCAGTATCCTGATCCTGAAGGATTAGAATAATGTCTTAGTCTAATGCACAAAAGGATTATCCGCCTTTTCTGACACAATAGTACATAAGGGCAGTTACTTTACTGTTCCCTCCGTACTTATCAGACCTTAAGGCAACTGTTTACAAACATCCTCTTTTGCACACCATGCTAAGAGTATTTGTTTATAGTAAATAGTACAACAGACCACTCACATTGTGACACGTCACAATAGTAGGTCTGCATGCATTTAATGCATGGAGTATAAATAGGACGTGAAGAGGTGTTCTCCATACTTCTTCTTTATCCTAAAATACTCAAGTCCTTTCTCTCTTATTCCCTCTATCTTCTTTCTTTATTCTCTTCTCACTTAGTGCATAGTGAAAGAACTTAGATTGTTTAGTTTAGACTAATTGTCTTTTCTATTTCCGCAACAATCTGTAAATTCATATTGTTTATAAAACAAGAATTTAAAAGTGAGAAAATTGTGTGATTATATTCAACCCCCCCTTCTATAATCCCAAACACTATCCTTACTTGAAGGTCACCTACTTGGGACCAACAAGTGGTATCAGAGCAGTTACAAGCTCTCATTTTCTTCTTAAGAAAAATCTTGTGATCCTCTCTCTTCTTATTCTATGGCTCTTCAAGCTAAGGATAACTACTTTGATACCGGCTCTGCTGGAAAGCCTCCTCGGTTTAACAAAGACAACTTCTCTCTTTGGAAAACCAGGATGGAACTTTTCCTCTCTGGTTCTGATCCCCAGATTCCTTACTTTCTGGAAAATGGACCACATGTGCCTACACAAACCGTCCACCCCATTCCTGCTGCTGGTGGCCAACCAGCTGTTCCTGAAAGACAGCTGGTGAAGCCCGTAACTGACTGGAATGATGAAGATAGACGCCTGGTCAACATTGACACCAAGGCTAGGTCTCTCATCGCCATGTCACACCCTGACGATGTATTCCACTCTGTATGTCACCTTCGCTCTGCTAAGGAGATATGGGACACTCTCTGTGTTCAATATGAAGGTACTGCCGTACTCATGGAATCAAGAAAGATTTTCTTGGTTCGTCAGTACGAAAGCTTTATTCATCAGAAGGATGAAACTCTCTCCCAGCTACATCAGAGATTCAACTGTCTTCTGATTGATCTGAAGACCATCGGTACTACCTACTCTAACTCTGAGGTGGTTACCAAGTTCATGGAAGCTCTTCCTGAACATTGGGAAATTTACACCTCCTGCTTAACTATGTCAAAGGACATAAAGACACTCACCCTAAGTGAGCTGTACGGTATTCTTCTGAACCGTGAACAACAGAAGAAACTGAAAAAGAATCTCATAAGAGATTCTAAAGAATCCAAAAGCACATCTGTTGCATTGGTTTCTGATTCAATTCCTCCCGTTGCTGCCACTTCTTCTTCAGTAACTATTACTGAATTAGAATCTTCTGACTCTGACATGTCAGAAGATCCTGAATTCAATGAATCTCTTGCTCTTTTAACCAGATCTTTCAAAAAGTTTGCCAAAAAGGGAAACTTCCACAAAAAGAAACATCTTTCTATTACTGACAAGCCTAAGTCAGATCCTGTTGACAAGGCTACTGCTATCTGCTACAACTGTCAGGGCAAAGGACACTTTGCTAATGACTGCAGGTACAGAAAAAGTCAGTTTGCTCCCTCCTCTGCTAAATCTTCTTCCAAGAACCCCAAATACCAGCGCCTGAAGGAAAAGTACAAGAAGATGAAAACTCAGCGTAAAGGCAAAGGTTTAATCGCAGAAGACTGCGACTGGGATGATGTCTCCTCTGATGACTCGTCTGATGAGGAAGACACTCAAGTGGCACTGATGGCCATAATTGAGGAACCTACCTTAGCTCTCATGGCTAAGATAGAAGAGGTTCCTGAAGAGATTCCTCCTCAGGATCCTGAAGCTTCTTCTTCCACAACTCCTGAAGCTTCCACCTCTGCGACTGATTCTTCCAGTCAGGTACCTATTCCTCTCATCCCTCTTGAAAGCTTAACTCAGTTGGACCTGGTCACTCTCGATCTTTACAAAGCCCTTAATGGTAAAACCTCTGCTGAAAAAATGAATATTGATCTTAGAGGACAACTCAAAGAATGTCAAGAAAAAATAAAACAGCTTACCATTTTGTAAGAAAATTACAAGGACCAGGTCACTGTTAACAAAACTCTTTGTATTGAAAGAGAACTGGCTCTTGCTGCCAAAGAAAAGGCCCTTGCTCAATTAAATGCTGAAAAAGTCACCATCAAAGGATGGAGTGACGCCTCTGAAAAAGTTGATGAAATATTAGCTTCAGGGAGGTCTGACAAAAGCAAAAGAGGTCTTGGATTCTTTCGTGGATACAAGAAAGAAGAAACTAAGTCTGATAGTTCCATGCTCAAATTTGGAAAATTTGTTTCTTCTATTCCTCTTCCTAATGCCTCTGAAAACACTCCTTCTTCTTCTTCTAACACTCACCCTGAAGGTGCTCCTAAGAGCAAAAAGAATACAGTTAAGGATAAAACCAAAACTGAAACACCTTCAAAGACCAAGGGTCCTAAACCCAAGAACAAAGTTCTGGGTGGTGGTCCTTCAGTCTCTGGAACTAAGTCTCTTTCTCAGAATCCTGCTCCCAGACTGAAGATTGACCTGAAGCAAAAGACTCAGGAGAAGAAACCAATTCCTCCAATGTCCAATGCTAAAGGCATACTTGGTACTGGTCCTGCTCACCTAAAGTTCAAAAACTTTCTGGACCACACTAAACGCTTTCAATATCGCAAATGTTATCACTGTGGATTAAATGACCATATTGCGAGTAAGTGTCCTGATGCTACCAAAGCTGAAAAATCAGCTAAGGTAAAGAAGATTCCCAAGACTGAGAAATCAGTCAAAGGAAAGAAGGTTGTCAAGACTGTTCCTTCAGTCAAGACTCCAGCCTCCTGTACTGATACTTCAGTAAAGGCTGACACAGACTCAACCAGTCCTACTGATACTTCTGGATCCATAGTTCTATGGGTACCAAAGAAAACTTAAACTCTATATTTTACAGGATAAGGGCATCTGGTACTTGGACAGTGGATGCTCTCGACATATGACTGGTTCTAAATCTGTCCTCACTAACTACCGTGAAGAAAGAGGTCCTGCTGTGACCTTTGGCGGAAACGGTAAAGGCCAAACCCGAGGGTATGGCACTCTTACCAACGGAGTAACTACTTTCAAAAGAGTTGCTTATGTTGAAGGCCTGATGCATAATCTTCTGAGCATCAGTCAACTGTGTGATAAGAATCACAAAGTTTCTTTCTCTAAGAAAAAGTGCAAAGTCAAGAACAGGAGAAAGGAAGTTATTCTCAATGGTGTTAGACATGCAGATATCTACATCATCAATATGAATACTTCCACTGATAACTTCTGTTTCGTATCACGTGCTTCCACTGATATGAATTGGCTCTGGCACAAGCGTCTCTCTCATCTCAACTTCAAGACGCTGAATCAACTCTGCATCAACAACCTGGTTATTGGTCTTCCTGACTTTCGCTACACAAAGGAATCTCTTTGTTCAGCATGTGAGAAAGGAAAACAGACCAGGGCTAGCTTCAAGTCTAAGCAGATTTCCTCCATCAGCTCTCCTCTACAACTTCTCCACATGGATCTCTTTGGACCCGTTAATGTCCAATCCATTGGTGGAAAGAAATATACTCTGGTAATCGTAGATGAATATTCCAGATATACTTGGGTTTTCTTCTTACGTGCCAAGAGTGATGCTCCTGAAGAAATCATCCTGTTCGTCAGGAAGATGGAAAGACTCAACAACCTTACTGTTCGATCAATAAGAAGTGACCATGGGACTGAGTTCAAAAACAGTACCCTGGAATCTTTCTTTGAACAGAAAGGTATCTCTCAAAACTTCTCCTCTGTGAGAACTCCTCAGCAGAATGGGGTTGCTGAAAGACGGAACAGGACGTTGATTGAAGCTGCGAGATCTATGCTGAGTGAAGCCAACCTTGCCACTCAGTTCTGGGTTGAAGCCGTAAATACTGCTTGCTATACTCAGAACAGATCTCTGATTGTCAAGCGTTTCAGAAGAACCGCTTACGAACTCTTTCGTAATAGGAAACCATCAATCGAACATCTCCATATCTTTGGTTGTGTCTGCTACATCCTGAACAACAAAGATAATCTTGGAAAGTTTGATTCCAAATCTGATGATGGAATTTTCCTCGGATACTCATCCATTTCTAAAACTTACCGTGTGTTCAACAAACGAAGACAAACCATTGAGGAAACGATTCATGTCAAGTTTGATGAATCGGGTCCTACCTTTCCTCACCCAAATGATAATACTGAAATCAATCAGTGGGCTGACTCTTTCTTTCAAGTCCCTGAACCTCCTATTGCTGATCCATCTCCTCAAGACCTTCCTGATGGTTTTGAAGATAATCCTATACCACCCACTGATATAACCACTCCACCTCTCATAAATGCCACCCCTATCTCTCAAATCACACCACCTGAACCTGATCAACCCACTAACAGTGAAGACTTCTCTCAAACCACTGTTAGTGAACCCTCTCCTACCAATCTTCTTCCTGATCCATCATCTAATGAAGCATCTACTTCAGGACAGGTGTATCAACCACCTGCTCTCCGATGGACCAAAGATCATCCCATTGATCAAGTTCTTGGAAACCCTTCTTCTGGTGTAAAAACCAGACGTCAGGCTGGTAACGTCTGTCTTTATGTAAATTTTATCTCTGAAAATGAACCTAAAGAAATAGATGATGCTTTGCGTGATCCTGCCTGGGTCTCAGCCATGCAGGAAGAGCTAGCAGAATTCATCAGAAACAATGTCTGGCTTCTCGTCCCTAGGCCTCGAAAACGTACAATCATTGGTTCCAAGTGGATTTTTCGAAATAAACTTGATGAGATTGGTACAATCATTCGAAACAAGGCTCGCCTTGTGGCTCAGGGATACAGGCAGGAAGAGGGCATTGATTACGATGAAACCTTTGCTCCTGTTGCTAGGCTCGAAGCAATTCGACTCTTCCTAGCTTTTGCAGCACATATGAACTTCAAAGTTTATCAGATGGACATTAAAAATGCCTTTCTGAATGGAAAACTTAATGAAGAGGTCTATGTGGCTCAGCCTCCTGGCTTTGTAGATCCTAAGTTCCCTGATCACGTCTACAAGTTAAACAAGGCTCTCTATGGGTTAAAACAGGCTCCTCGTGCCTGGTATGATACCCTCTCAACCTTTCTTCTCTCTAAAGGTTTTGTTCGTGGAAAGATTGATAGCACTTTATTTCTGAAGAAATATCCTAAGCATATCCTTCTTGTCCAGATATATGTCGATGACATTATCTTTGGATCCACAAATCCCAAACTCTGCGAAAAGTTTGAGTTGCTCATGAAATCTGAATATAAAATGTCTATGATGGGCGAACTAACATTCTTTTTAGGACTTCAGATCAAACAATCTGAAAAGGGAATTTTCATCAATCAAGGTAAATACGTACATGAGATGCTGAAGAAATTTGATCTCACATCCTGTACACCGATGAAGACTCCAATGGCTCCTCCTCTGTCTCTTGACAAGGATTCCAAAGGGAACCTGTTGATGTGACTCTCTATAGAGGAATGATTGGCTCACTGCTGTATCTTACAGCGAGTCGTCCTGATATCATGTATTCTACATGTCTCTGTGCTCGTTATCAGGCTGAACCCAAAGAATCCCATCTGACCGCTGTAAAACGGATCTTCAGATACCTGAAGGGAACTCCTAACATGGGTCTTTGGTACTCCAAGGACTCAGGGTTCGATCTAACAGCTTATTCTGATAGTGACTTTGCAGGATGTAAGATCGACAGGAAAAGCACTACTGGTGGCTGTCACCTATTAGGTGGCAAGTTGGTGAGTTGGACTAGCAAGAAGCAGAACTCTGTGTCCACATCAACTGCTGAAGCTGAATATGTTGCAGCAGGAATATGTTGTGCTCAGGTCCTGTGGCTGAGAAATCAACTTCAGGACTATGACATACAACTCTCCAAAATTCCTATCTACTATGACAACACTTCAGCAATAGCCATTGCTAACAATCCTGTCTTACACTCTAAGACAAAGCACATTGAAGTGAGATATCACTTCATCAGGGATCATGTGATGAATGGTGATATTGAACTCCATTTTGTCCCTACTGAATATTGATAA